>JALPQI010011510.1:0-38383 GCA_025490895.1 Thaumatotibia leucotreta | reverse complement strand
TGTCCGAATCGCGATGGCGCCACCGGTTGTGTGCCCGTCGGGGTCGCCCGAGCTGGGAGAGCGAGCGCCGGCACTGAGGCGGGGAGTCGCGCGGCGGGCGGCGCCAGCATGGCGGCCGGCATCGGCATGGTCGCCTGCGTGGTTATGGCGGGCGACACGTGGAAAGTCGACGGCGCCATGACGACGGGCAGCGGCCCGAGGGTCGGCGGCGCCGGAGTAGCGGCCGGCGGCGCCATCGTGGCGGCCAGCGGGATCGTGGCCGGCGGCGCCGTCGCGATAGCCCGCGAGGTCGGAGTCGGCAGCGGCGTCTCCTTTGCGGCGGGTCGGGCTCCGTGAGAGGATAGAATATTATTAAGTTGACTCACAAGTTGGTTCGAAAGGAATTCGAACCTATTTTCTAGTCCCGAGGCCGTAGAAAATTGCGAGGCGCTGCTCGGAGCTCTCGTGTGCCGGCGCCGGTGGCGCGGCGGCGTGGCGGAGCGGCGGTGGCGCGGCGGCGTGGCGGAGCGGCGGCGCCGGCTGCGGCTGCGCGCACGGCGCGGCTCGTCGGCGCCGGAGCTAGACGCCTGTCGCCGCCGATGCGATGTTCGCGAATCACGTTCTCTCTCGACGGATGCGGAGCGGCTACCGTTATCACTCATCACGAAAGGATTAAAAACGCGTCTTAATCTGGTGATTTCCTACTTGAATCTCGGAAATTAGCGTTATACTGACTAACGTGACACTTATAACGGTCGTGGTCGAAGAAAAAATTTTCCGTAATAAAAAGTGGGTAGATCGAAGTCTGTTCTAGAATGTTCCGCGATGGCAAATTTGCGTTATTTGATGTGAAGAGTAGTTAAATCCGATTTTAAAGTTCGTTAGAAACGATATACCACTTTAAAAATAACTTTGTTCGAAAAATTAACGACCAGTTTTTTTTAAATATGTACGGCCCTTCGGTCAGGACGGTCGACGCAACAATGAAATGGCGGCGAGTCGCCGGGTGAGTGGTAATGATTACAGGAAGCCGGTTGGGCGGAAACTACGTCACAGCGGCGCGCTACAGCACGTGGAGCGGCTTCACAGACGCTAGCGGCATCTATCGGTCAGTCGGGAACGTAACGCTCTCATAATGGAGATCTCGGACGTCGAACGGAACACATAATCATTACTGTATAACATTTCGTTTAGAATGATGATGGGACTACCTAAGTGGTGCAGTGCATCTGGTATGTTTGCCGAAGCTCGTACCGATGGATTCTAGGCTATCATGAGAAAGCGTATCGTGTCGGTCTGGAATCACATAAGGCGTAGTCCCAACAGCATTCTAAATGCAATTGCTGGGAGATACGATTGCCCTATACAGAGATTCTGGATGGAGCAGGTCAAGGGCGCGGCCCAATATTTATTGTAATTATAATTATAATTAATTTTAATTCATTTAAATTTTAATATTAACCTTAAGTATAAGATATACTAACACGCTATGGATTGTAACTTATCCGAAATAAAATTTTATTCATTCATTCATTCATTCATTCATTACTACCTGTTCACAGGCTGTTAACTATCGACCACAGGAAAGAAAAAGTGCGTGCTCAGCTGAACTGTAGAGCCCCTCTTTCCTGTGGCCAATAGTAAGCAACTGGTAGGAGTGTAGTCGTGATTTTTATCATACAATTCAATAGGAAAGGAGTGTTTAAATGACAATAAGGGTTTAATAAGAAAATTAACTCTCTTAGCCCTTAACTTTTAAAATGTCTACCGGAAAGACTCAACATGATTTTGAATTTTATCTAGAGATGCCTTGACAAAAAGCTGAGTGGAAGCCTTTTCAGGATAGATTTTTCATCAGTACGTTCCTGAATAAACAGCTTTCTATTCTAAATCTACGTTACAGGCAAGGTGGAGCCGCCATTCTCCGCTACGCGGGGGTTACATCCTTCGTTATGGACTTCGTCGCCAACTATGGAGGTCTGGACGCCAGTAAAAGGGAGTGTCCTATGCCGCCAATTATGATCACTGACATTGAGGTAAGATTATAATTTTATAACAAAGGGTTTGTGATACCCAGTGACAGGGATTGGAACCGTTTTTTTTAGAAAAACCTCGTAATAGTTAGCTCAATATTTTAAAATTTTACACTCTTTATATGTAGTACTCAATTCTTTATGTAAGTAACAACATCGTATTTTTGAATAACTCCAATTAACAAAGAATTTGACTCTACATTAGTGTTCCGACCCAGGGACCGGAACAGGCCGGTATTTTTGAAAAACCGCGAAATAGACAAATGTTTTATACTCTTTATGTAGTACTAAATATCTTATGAAATTATTAACATCATATTTTTAGTACAGATGGTGCCTTTTATACGCGCTAGTGCGAGAAATGGCTCATTTTATGTCAGGTCCAAAACTTCGGAGGGCCATCTGTACTAAAAAACGTCGTACGAGACACGTGCAAAAAGGAAATTCGTATTCCCTTCGTCGTGTTTTAGAACATTGCCACTCGTTTCGAATTTCATGTTTTTGGCACTTATCGTAATGTACTATTTTAGGTTACTCCATTAAAAAAGACTGTACCGAAGAACGAAAAAAGAAGCGTACTTTTGTGTGGAGAAAATACCGGTATCAGATCCTTCGGCAATGCCCCCTGCTTCAGGGAAATGTATTCGACTTTAAGAGAGCCTTACTGTATTCTTTCAGGTGCTGGCATGCGAGCCTCTGATCCGAGAGCCAAAATACGAGCTGGATTTGAAGGCACTGACCGCCCACTGCGAGTCTGAGTGGGTCAGCCTGAATAACAACGCTCTCGTCGACAGGAAACATGAGGTACGTTTAATAATACTACGTTAAAGTGACTGTGAAATCATCATCATCATGGAACGAACTGTCACAAGCGGTGTTTCCGGACCGATACGACCTTCAAACCTTCAAGAAAAGAGCGTACTCCCACCTTGAAGGCCGGCAACGCATTTGCGACGCCTCTGGTGTTGTGGGTGTCCATGGGCGACGTTAATCGCTTTCCATCAGGCGATTCATCTGTTCGTTTGCCACCATAAAAAAAAATCTGCCGAAAGACGTCCACTGCTGAACATAGGCCTCCTCCAAAGATTGCCACAATGACCGGTCCTGCGCCACCCGCATCCAGCGGACTCCTGCGACCTTCAACAGGTCATCAGTCCACCTTGTGGGGGGCCTACCCACGCTACGCCTTGCGGTACGTGGCCGCCACGTCTAATAATACTACGTTAAAGTGATTCATTATCATCATCATCAGTTTATGTTAGTCCACTGCTGGACGTAGGCCTCTCCAATTAACTATGCGTATAGACGCATTAGGAGGTAAATGCCCATAATCGCCACGCTGGGCAAGCGGATTGACGATCGCAGTAATGTGTCCACTATGATGACGCTGCCAATCATCAATCTTGTAGAATGGCCAGTGACACTTCAATCCTTTAGTCGACTCTTACGAAACTCGCAAGTGGAGTTGGGGTAGTGACAAATGTATTCTTTCTGCCGTCACCACACGGCTTCTAACTGTTTTTCATCGGAACTTTGGGTGTAAAACTTTAACAAAACTTGTCAAGTGGACATGAAAGAGCACATATATCCATAAAATACACAGACATATCGACACACCCAAATATCGCCGGGTGACAAGCAAAACTCACTAAGTAACAAATACCTACTTGAAATAAAGCTAGTACCTCAGTTCTGATTCAATACTGACATAAGAGGTTGCTAAGAGTACAGTTTTTATAGTGAGTTTTGCTTGTCAGCCGACGATATTATAAGTTAAAAACTCCAAGATAGGCACTAAATTCGGATACAATTCTTTCAATAATATTCGTCGGTTTCTTGGCTAAAGTGTTCCCATATGTCAATTTTGTAGTTTTGGCAAAGTTTTATTTGTACATTTGAGAACGTATCACATAGGGCACACCATCAGCTTATTACTGTTCACTGTTGGACATAGGCTTTTCCTAACATGCCCACAATCGCCACGCTCGGCAAGTGGTTTGGCGATCGCAGTAGGCGCACGCTGCTGCCCATCATCAATCTTAAATAAATGAATAGTCAGCGACACTTATTACCCTTATTACCCCATACGCCAGTTAATAGGAGAGGTCTAAGTTCAGTCTTAGTGATTTGTAAGTAATAAGCTGTCGATGAGGGTGATTTAAAGGTATTCTACCATGTTCGCAGGGAGAATACCCGCTAGAGTCTCTGAGCGCCGTGTCACTGGCAACATCCCGGACCACCTCTCGTCGGAAACTGCGGGAGTTCTACCAGAAACTGCCCAAAGAGGTAAGTTTTGTATTATTTAGACGATTTGTGAGATGACCTATGATATTTATATTGTACCTAGCTCCCATAATATTTATACAGAGTGATCTCAGCCGTTGGACAAACCTTGAAGCCACTCGTAGTTTTACTACTTAGAAATGGTCTAACATAAACATTTCATTAGTTAAATTATAGGATTTTTCAAATTAAATTTGTAAAAAATACTAGACTACATAAAGAAAAGTCCTATTACGACCCGAAGTTATTTATGTTACTGCACTGGCATTTTTAATAGGTCTGGCGATAATGACTTTTGTCAAAAGTCAGAATCTTATTAATGACATAAATAAAAAACTAATTTACATTACATATTAATAAGGTTTAAGAAGGTTTCATATTCTGTATAAAAAACCGAAATTATCTGAATTTCTTTGTAACGGCTACATGGTTGTACGTGGGTGCTTAGACAAGTTGCCAATCGCTAACGCTTAATCGTCAATCGTAAACGAAAGGCAGCTAACTGTCTTTGTCGCACTAATATGAAAGAGTAACTTGGCTAAGCATCGTGTACTGGTTTTTAATACGCACCCCAACGGAAATACCTACTGTAAAGGAATTGCGTACGATTTCGCGCTTTGTCACAGCGACAAGCAAAAAGGAAATTGCTAGAAACCTTTTCTTGTTGCCACCCTGACAGAGTACGAAATGGTACAGTCAAGAGCAAAAGTAAGTGATCATTCTTGTTCGATTATAGACCTTATTCCATTGTGATAAGGCACGAGGTGATCACTTACTTTTGCTCTTGACTGTACATAAATCAATTTCCTTGACTGTAGGTACATTTAAGCTTCGTTCAATGACTAAGGACACCCTATGTATTGTGCATTACAGCCGATTCCAGTTCTGCCCGTGGCCCCAGAAAAAGGTCCCACGATGCCCACTATGGACCACATTATGTCTTACCGCGGTGAAGATTTCTTCCTGTACTGTCCTAAAGCAGATGCGCATATGTTTGGCAGGTGATTCCTCCCATCATTCTCTAGATTATTTCGTCGGCTGACAACCAAAACTCACTATAAAAACGGTCACTACTCTTAGCAACTTCTGATGTCAGTATTGACTCAGAACTGAGATACGATCTCTATTTCAGGTAGGTATTTGTTACTTAGTGAGTTTTGGTTGTCAACCGACGATTTTATGCCGTAAAAATTGGCCTACTACTGCTAATTCGTAAATTTCGAGGATTTTGGAATTATGGAACGGGACGCCGAAAGATTTACTCCGATACTCCGATGTATGCCGCACTTTCTAATTTGAATATTTTTACGATATATCTATTCTAAACCGTGAGTTCTTTCCATCCTTATAGGAGAAATAAACTGCTCCAAATTCTTCAAGGACGGAAAGAACGAAAAATTTCTCAAAATTGTAAGGCTTTTTTACCTTGACGATACCGTGACGATCTGACTATCCTATCGCAAATACTGATAGTGCTATCGATAAGATCAATGAAGATTTAGCTAGGATAGTTCAGTGGTCAAATAGAAATAGCTTAGTTCTTAACCCTGTAAAATCGAAATTCGTTGTATTAGGCTCTGAGAGGCAAAGACGCCAGATTAACGATCTTAGCCCTGTTATTAAAATAGGTGCGGACTGTATCGAACAGGTCTCAGAAGTTAAAAACTTAGGTGTTCTTATGGATGGAACATTAAAATTTCATAACCATGTACTAGAGACTACGAGAATCTGTTTCTATCGACTCAAGATACTGTACCAAGTTCGTAAATATATAAGTACGGAAGTGCGAATTACTCTCTGTGAATCTTTAATCCTTTCCAAACTTAATTATGCGGATACCGTTATAGGTAGATGCATATTATCTAAAACTAAAAAGCAGATACAACGAGCGCAAAACGCGTGTGCTCGCTTTTGTTTTAATATCCCGCCTAGAACACATGTATCTCCCTACCTTAATTATAGTGGGCTCATGAATATGGAATCACGTCGTTCTCTGCATTTTGCTTGTATGCTTTTTGGAATTATCAAAACCTCGACGCCTGAGTACCTGTTTACAAAACTGAAATTTTCACAGCGGCATGTTAGAGAAGCTACTCTTCTTATCTGTCCTCGTCACAAAACAACAGCATTTCGTGGCAGTTTTAAATATTCCGCCACGAAATGCTGGAACAACATACCACCGCCCATAAGAAATTCACAATCTGTTTATACCTTTAAAGTAAAATACAAAAAACACATTTTATATTTGCAAAAATCTAATCAAAGACTGGACAGATAAATATGTACTTATCACTATACTTCGTTTTTTTTAGCATTAGAAAGACCTATGCAGAACGAGATATAAGGTTTTTTTACAGGCAAATTCTGCGGATCGAACAGTAAATACGAGTTATTAAATATCACGAATTTATTATCATGCTTTATTAATACACATTACTCAGTGTTGTGAACAGATAAGAAACAAAATGTCAGTTAATTTATATTCTAAGATGAAAAGATAATAATTTTAATAAATTGCGTTTGCAATTTTTCATGGAAAGGTTGTACATTAAAAAACCTAAAGAGGCAGAGTTCTCACACAATTTTAAAATGTCACTGTCTGTCATTCGACTTCATATTGTTGTCGGTTGAGTCGGTTGTGTTTTATATTGCTGTTAGCTTACTTAAACATTGTTGTTATCGTTTTTGTTCAATTTCGTTATTAATTGTTGATCTATTTAGATATTTTGTTTGTTGGTGCACATTTAAAATGGATGAAAGCAAAATCCTGTGACTACCAGTGAAAAGCGGATGGTGGTGAATATTTACAAATTAAGAAATGTGCCATAGAAAGCAATATCCTACTAAATCGGAACGTGTGAAAAAGACTGCTGAGACTGCTGGCATATCGTTGGCTACGGTATATAACATTTTAAAAGAATATATTTTTTTAAATTAAATTAGATAATGTAATAGATAACACTGTGGAAAAAAATATTATAAACGTTGGTGGTTCCGTTCCGAGTCCTCGGACTCTTCCACTGACAGTGAATAAAACTATGTATGTCATCTGAGTTTTATTTTCTAATTTGTTACCAAATTCAAACTACATTAGAGCGTCCCAGACCGCCTATAATGGCGACAAATACTAAACGACGTTGACGATGCGTAGGGTTGTCTTAGTATTGTTATCTGCTCAGTCTTTGACTGAATATACAACCGATACTCTTCCTGGAGTATGTGTGGCTGCTCCCGCGTTTCCGCTACTGCAGCTGTGGCCGGGTCGCATCCCACAAGGGTGGGACGGTCGTTGCACCGTCATTTGGGGACGGTGTTGAGAGGCTGTTGAAGGAAGATTTGCCATGGGCATGGCGAGAGAGGAAATGATTTTGGTGATGATGATGCGGTAAAGGCAAGTTAAGGCAAGGCAAAGTTCGGTCTGAGAGAGATCTGAAAAGGAAGACAGATGGAGAGTGAGAGAGGCCGGTGCTCGATGCTCGATGCGCGGCTGTCGACTCAGTCTTTATGAAACCGTGTCCGCTTTTATACAGATAGTTTTAATCCTTAAATGCATGACTTTTAAAAGTATTGAGAGTACATAATGTAAGCCAGATTAAATATGCAAATCATGTTAAATTTTAGACTGTAAACTTCATTAAATTCAGTAAATGTAAAATCGGTACGATATTAATTACAAATAAAAAAAATACTTTGTTAAAAACCGCCAAACACTAAACGAAAACTTTCAATATAATTATATATTTTTTCTAAATTGCCGCCATCTTGCTTATAAAACACTTATAACTTTTTTTTAAATACAGTTTTGCCAACAAATTAATAATAAATGTGAAAACTATGCGTTCAGCTATCGGTAAATATCAAATGATATGTATATACATAAGTTCCGAGAAATTCAGTGGTATCGGCCGAAATCGAAGAAGGAAGGTTTACGACCACTGCTTCTTTGTTCACCCGTTTGACAGATAATTCTAATCTTAAATAAAACGAAGTATAGTGTTAGGGTAAAAACACCGCTTCATCACTAATACATAATTTATTCAATGGTTAACAAGGCAATCACACAGTAATTTTAAGATAGAGTAACCGCGACGCGCCATATCCGTGTAACGTCCCTTGACAGCTCGCCCGACGCCGTAGTGAAGTGACATGCCGGTGCTACCGCTAGTGTTGTACCGGGCTAATTTCCTTACAGTTCGGCCATTCACTGACCAAACCTTCGGCCCGAAGGTCAATTCTTCAGGTCTTCACAGAAGCTCACCGTAGGCCGCTAACTTTCACAGCCCCAGCACCCAAATTGTGTGACTGAAGTCTCATAGGTTCAATACACTGCGAATTGAACAAATGCATTTTAAGCGTAACGCATACACAGGTCTTGAATGCCATGAATCTATAACATGTGCGACGTTCCGTCGTCCACGAACCGATTCGTCGATTTCGTCAGTGTCAAGCGTAACATGGACAGACAGACAAGATATGTTCAAATGACGATGTACCTTTTATCAACTGGGCTTATTATAATTGTGCTAATGTGGAGTGGCAAGAACCAGGTCAACCCCCTTTTTTTTGTAAATCTTTAGTATAGTCAGTATACAAATTTTAATACTTTCATTGAGCGATTCCAAGATTAAAGTGATATCATTTACTTGCATGATGTGCAATTAATGAAAACTCTTTTTCTTTTTTTTGACATTGAACTTGTAAATATATCGCCATTATGTATGAGACTATTATGCACTTAGGACAGCGCCATCTAGTAGCATTTTTTAAAGGATTAATGACATTAATAAAATAAATGTAACATCATGAAATCAGTCAAGTGTTCGCTGGCTAATTGCGAATTTGTTTGATTATACACAGTACAGACAGACTTACGAGTAACATGATATCATTGATTTTTTAAATAATCACACAATTACTGATGTACACATTCCTCGAATGATGAATGTTATAATGCCAATAAAGTAATGGAACAAGCTCACAGTTGTATCCGGCGACGTAGAGCGCCTTGGGATGACTGCTTGTGTCCGTACTAGTCACCGATGACACGCGCAGAAGCGCGTACATAGCCGCTCCCGCGCCTGGGTTACGGCGAAGTCTGCCAGTGCGGTGAATTCGTCAACTGACGCGTTCCGGCAGCAATGCGTAAGACCCGCTGCGTGCACCTTACATATACTCAGCTAGACAAACAGACGCCCGTTTCCAGGCTTGCCCTGCTAAGGAATGAGGTTAAAACAACACGATATAAGGTCATAAAACATATGAATTAACTGCCAGATCGCAATGGAACCAGTATTTGATATAGACCGCCTCTCGGCGCCAGCCCAAATGTTTTATCCAGGACCGCCACTGAGGCGCCAGCCCACATGTATTATCCAGGACCGCCACTGGGGCGCCAGTCCACATGTATTATCCAGGACCGCCACTGGGGCGCCAGTCCACATGTATTATCCAGGACCGCTACTAAGGCGTCAGTCCACATGTATTATCCAGGACCGCCATGGAGGCGCCAGTCCACATGTATTATCCAGGACCGCCACTGGGGCGCCAGTCCACATGTATTATCCAGGACCGCCATGGAGGCGCCAGTCCACATGTATTATCCAGGACCGCCACTGGGGCGCCAGTCCACATGTATTATCCAGGACCGCCACTGGGGCGCCAGTCCACACGTATTATCCAGGACCGCCACTAAGGCGTCAGTCCACATGTATTATCCAGGACCGCCACTGGGGCGCCAGTCCACATGTATTATCCAGGACCGCCACTGGGGCGCCAGTCCACATGTATTATCCAGGACCGCCATGGAGGCGCCAGTCCACATGTATTATCCAGGACCGCCACTGGGGCGCCAGTCCACATGTATTATCCAGGACCGCCACTAAGGCGTCAGTCCACATGTATTATCCAGGACCGCCACTAAGGCGTCAGTCCACATGTATTATCCAGGACCGCCACTGGGGCGCCAGTCCACATGTATTATCCAGGACCGCCATGGAGGCGCCAGTCCACATGTATTATCCAGGACCGCCACTGGGGCGCCAGTCCACATGTATTATCCAGGACCGCCACTGGGGCGCCAGTCCACATGTATTATCCAGGACCGCCACTAAGGCGTCAGTCCACATGTATTATCCAGGACCGCCACTAAGGCGTCAGTCCACATGTATTATCCAGGACCGCCATGGAGGCGCCAGTCCAAATGTATTATCTAGGACCGCCAAGGAGGCGCCAGCCCAAACGTATTATCTAGGACCGCCATGGAGGCGCCAGCCCAAACGTATTATCTAGGACCGCCATGGAGGCGCCAGCCCGGATGTTTTATATGACTAAAGAATCAGATCACAATTAATAGTTAAGTAACAATAGTTGGCAACAAAATATAAACGAGATCTCATACACCGTAACACCACCAAGTTCTTAATCGAGGAGTAACCTTACGGGCAATTACAATGTCATTTGATTTCACAGGCAGCCTAGGTCTCAACCAAGGAGCAAGTGAATAACTAGAATTGAGATCTCATTTGAATGATAGCAAGACTCTTTCGTAATAATATCAACGGATAACATAACTCCGAACTCATACACCACCTAGCACTTAAGCTAGGAGCAAATAATCAACTGCCATAACGACAATGTTAAAGTAACTCATAAGTTTGGATGTCTCCCTTCTGATTTATGGAGAAATAGCAGGTGTCAATAATGTAATAATGAGCCATTCAGAAAACAATAAAAGACACACTTTTAAGTTTATAATAGTGGGCAATATCAGCGCCAAACTATAAATTCGGTTGGACGTGTTTCATTAACTCAGGTACCAATCTGAGTATCTGTGAACATATTCCTTTTATAGCGAACACTGTAATATGTCATAATTATCATCAGCCTATCCCAGTCCACTATGATGATGCTGCTGCCCATCATGAATCTACTATCATGAATGGTCATATAACGCTGTATAAACAAAGCATTTTTCATTAGACAAAATTCATCAAACCTGCAAAAGATTGAGTCATTATCATTAAACCACAAGGCAAGAATCACCTCTTCCAATTAGCTCAGTTCTTAATCTGAGGATTCTTGAACATCATCCTTTCATAGTGAACATTGTACTCTGATAGCATTTTCCATTTGTATAGGTACATGCTGAATTCAATAATTAAACCTGTGAAAGATCAAGTTATGAAACCATAAAGTGGGAATTATACCTCCCATTTAACTCAGTTCTCATTGGAGAATTCTCTGCATGTCATCATGCATCTGTGTACTTTGACCGAAACAGGATTTGCTATGTTTACCACAACATTTCAGTACTATATTCTGTAAGAGACACAAGTTCATAAAATGTTATGAGACATAACACCAGTCCATAAGTTGCATGATAATAATCATATGGAACTTGGCTGTTCACTTCCAACCAGCTCTATAAAAGATAAGCACATTGCAAAAATTCCTTTTTGTTTTGTTGATTCAATAGGTATAAATTAAAATAGCATTACCATATATCGAGGTTTGCCACATTGAGGGTCGTATTATTGAGGTTCCCATGTATTTAAAGAAACTATATGTACTGCACAAATGTATCATACCCAACACAGCATCGCTGTAACTGGACAAATTGTAAAGCACTGAACATATTTATTGTATGCAATTGTCATATACATAAATGTATTCTTCATGATGCGTCTTGAATAATTGTAATACATATCAGTTACACCTTGAGGGTGAAATGAATATTAAATTGTTAAATAATGAAGTGGACTCAACTGAACTTCTCATGTAACTGGCAACTTTAATAATTATGATGATGATGATGAATAACAGTGAATAGGTTAGAATCATTAAACATTTTACATAAGCAAATTACCTTGTAGGTTTATGCGTTCCTCCAACAGGTCATTTTTCAACTTCCAATGTTGATTGAAACAATAACCCCAAAAGTCAATATGCCAACTGCACTTACCCAAATCTTAGATAAGTAAATATTATTGATATCATTTTATCCATTTCATTGTAAGTGATGTAGCAGTATAATACCCCAGACACTTCTGTGAAAGACTTGAAAGTTCAAGATAATAAGTTTATTTAAGTAGCTGTTCGAAAACATGCATCTGAAATATAAGGTTAAAACCAGATAGCGGATGACTTGATGAGCCAAGAAGGCATGTCACTGTTGTACCGTTGCATGACAATGTCAAACCAAAGTATTCATTGCATCAATCTCTGTATAACAAAGCTGATAATGGTGATGACTTTGTAGTAGGTATACTAAACATTTGCATTAGAAGCCTGAATCAGGCATTCATATTTCACACCTTACATAAAGTCCTACTTGTAATAGGTACTTGTATGTTTACAATCCAAATAAGTATTTTCCCATACTAGAAACAATAAATAATAGGCACTCAATGTCTTATATGTGCACCAGTGTACTTACTGCAAAATGGTAGAATTTCATAATAGAGTTATTACTATTTTGTTGACTTCAATGTTAATATTGCATGTAGGTATAGTGGGAAGCTATACACCATATTGACAAATTAATGAGTTCTTAAGGTGAAGACCTATTTTTGTAGTAGACTGTACACAAATAGAATGCACAGTTCATAACCTGTACTGACTAATATATGGTCACATATTAAGAATAACAAGCATAGCATGTTTATGCTTATTTCATATCATTAGGTATGAAATATTATGATAATTACTAAAAAGATGAGAGAGAGTATGATCATTTCATCAAATTCTTGTGAATGAACATGGCATAGGTTGTAACAAATTATGAATGTTGTTCACTTTGTACATTCCACAAAGATGTAGAAGATGATACCTTGTTACTAAAATATCTTCTAAGTTATTTAAGTATCACAGACTATAGTTGGCCTGTTCCTAATTGAACGGCTTGGCTTTCATAGTATTCCACATTCATAGGTAAATAATAATTGAAATGTACCTAAGATAAAACTCACAAAGCAAATCAATGCAATACACTTGTCCATACATACTGAACAGTACAATTAGTATGAAACTGTCAAAATTATTCTATACAGTTTCCACTCTTTCTCTTCATGTAAACAAGGAACTTATTCAGGAGAAATGGTGACCAATCTGTCAATATGATACTAAACTTGACATATATTAAAATAAGTTAAGACTCACCGTTAAATGTACACTTTTTTTTTTATTCGGCTCTTACCTTGGGACTTCAATTAATTAAATCCAACTAAATAATGGGATTACTAAGTTCCAACATTTATGTATCATACAACAATCCACCTGTTATTCCATGGTACATTGCTTTGATTGTGTTATGCCTTATGCAGCACTGTTGCAGCTCTGGGTATACTATGGTATACTAGTACCATTAACTTGTAGTTTGTTCTTGGTCCACATAAATGTAATATTTAGTGCTTACTATAAATCTGAAAACATATCAAAACACACACCACACAACCGAGGCACCCTTTTAAGATTATCTTCAACCTGTGCATCGCGCACCGGTTTTTTTTATATTTCTTATCTGCCTCTTTGTAACAAGCTTACCGTGCGTAATATTTAGGAACTCTGTTAAGAGATGAATTCACATTAGCCACAGACCTACCACGATAAGTTACCATGACGACAAAGTTACCGGTTACCTTTACGCGAAGTACTTTGTATGATTGCGTCGTTTATTATTAATACTATAGCAATAATGCATTTAGTAGAATTGGTGCATTCACTCATTAGAATCAGGTGAATCCAAGTATTTCAATCACAACAATGGGACTCCGATACCAGCGGAATAGATTGTACCCATTTTGGTCAATTAAACTTTAGTAGGCGTATGATAATATCTCACTTCTGAAGCTGTTAGGGTAAAAACACCGCTTCATCACTAATACATAATTTATTCAATGGTTAACAAGGCAATCACACAGTAATTTT
Source organism: Thaumatotibia leucotreta (assembly GCA_025490895.1). Classification (NCBI taxonomy): domain Eukaryota; kingdom Metazoa; phylum Arthropoda; class Insecta; order Lepidoptera; family Tortricidae; genus Thaumatotibia; species Thaumatotibia leucotreta. Next base: position 24,164 of record JALPQI010011510.1, on the reverse strand, counting down.
AAGATAGAGTAACCGCGACGCGCCATATCCGTGTAACGTCCCTTGACAGCTCGCCCGACGCCGTAGTGAAGTGACATGCCGGTGCTACCGCTAGTGTTGTACCGGGCTAATTTCCTTACAATAGTTATGTATATTTTTGATCGCCTATAATTTCATTCTTCTGTACCGTAACCTATGTCCTATAACATCACAGCATGTAACTTTTTAGCTTTATTTTAATTATACCATCACTTTTATTTCCGTTGTATGTAACTGTTTAGCTTCATTTTAATTGTACCATAACTTTTTATTTCCATTGTGATCTCAATGTTAGATTTTAATTAAGTTTACGCACTGACGCGCTCCTATGAAATGGTTTTCACGGAAGACCAGCGTCAAGGTACCTAACAAGTATCTTGACATAAAACTGAGTGAAAACCTTTTCAGTGACGCTTTAAAATTAATGATATGTTATAGTTTGTACCTATGTTTGTATTTTAAGCGCACTGAATAAATTATTTTTCTTCTTTCTTCTTTCTTCTTCAAATAGGCCAAACATGATCACATACATTTTGAACGAGTAACTGATTAATATTGAACATGATCTTGGTACCCACTTTTGGTATTTTTTCGAATCACAATTATTAAGACTATTGAGTTCTTAGGAGTTCTGAACGCACTATCCCCTATTTCTGTCGAATTAAGGTTAACATAGTTGATTGTACCATTTCCCGTTGCAGATACAAAACACAGTACCTAATACTTAGTTGAGTGTCACATTTCCCACTGTAGAGACAAACACTGTAATACTTAGTTGAGTGTCACATTTCCCATTGTGGAGACAGACACTGTAATACTTAGTTGAGTGGCTCATTCCCCATTGTAGAGACAGACACCGTAATACTTAGTTGAGTGTCACATTTCCCGTTGTAGAGACAGACACTGTAATACTTAGTTGAGTGTCACATTTCCCATTGTAGAGACAGACACTGTAATACTTAGTTGAGTGTCACATTTCCCATTGTAGAGACAGACACTGTAATACTTAGTTGAGTGTCACATTTTCCGTTGTAGAGACAGACACGGTAATATTTAGTTGAGTATCAAATTTCCCGTTGTAGAGACAAACGCTGTAATACTTAGTTGAATGTCACATTTCCCATTGTAGAGACAGACACTGTAATACTTAGTTGAGTGCCACATTTCCCATTTGTAGAAACAGACACTCGAATACTTAGTTGAGTGTCAAATTTCCCATTGTAGAGGATAAAACACTGTAATACTTAGTTGAGTGTCAAATTTCCCGTTGTAGAGGATAAAACACTGTAGTACTTAGTCGAGTGTCACATTTCCCATTGTAGAGACCGACACTAATACTTAGTTGATAGTCACATTTTCCGTAGCGGAGACAAAACATCGTAGTACCTTACTTCGTAGTCCTACTTATTTGAGTGCTGCAACATTTCCCGCTGCAGAGAAAAAACATTGTAGTATCTTACCTACTTAGTGGAGTGTCACATTATCCGCTGCAGAGATATAATACTAGTACTTACTTGAGTATCACATTTTTCCTTGCAGAGACGACATAGTAAACCGACCCAAGTCAGACACGGTGCTGCACAGCGTAGTGGACGTCGCCAACAGGAACTTCAACTCTCAATTCACGCAGCTGGATGCGGAAAAGTGGATCCTGAGAGCCACCAGGCACATGGCCAGCCACAGGTGAGGGTCTGAACCTGGTCAGAGGGGTGTCACTTTGCGTTTACGCCGCGCTGCTACAAGTAGATACATGCCGCGTTGATTGAAATCCTACGAACAAATAAAACATGGAAGCCGCACGCCATATTAAATTGCCTTTCAAAAATGGTTCTGAATTTTAGTTGACAAATGTCACCCCCTCTTCAATGCGTCACGGTAGTAATGAATTTCAATATCAACCTATAAAAACTTAAACCGCCATTTAAAAATAGTTGTGATTAGTCCATCAAAGTTTTGATTGGCTATTATATATATTATATTCTATAAGCATTTTTCAAAGATGTTGCGTCGACATATGCGCGGTGTTAAGAAAAGCGCTATGGCCTGCCCATCTTGGCACAATTGAACAATTGTTTTTGGAGGCATTTTGAGCTGGCGTTAGACGTCCATGTTATATATGGTCGCAGCTGAAATCGGATGTTTTGAATTTATGTTTATGGGTGAAAATTCTTTTCGTTGTCTCGTTTCATACCACTCTGTCACGCTTCTAGTTGCTGTCTCGACTCAGTATATTAAAAAAAAATCCGTGCCCTTGTTTTTTTTTCACACTCATCAAAAATTGGAAACAAAACATCATTTGCGTTTCTTTTTAATATAACGTCCCACTTTAGCGCTTACCGTAAAGACAAGATTTCCTTGTATCTTCATATTTTATGAATAAACAAAGCGGCTTTATGGCAAATGACAAAGTGGGACGTTTTACTAAACTCACTCACATTTCATACAAAAATCACAACTGTGTCACGTTTTTTAGGGACACAAAATAAAACAACGCAAAAGAATTTTGACCCTTATATGACAATAAGTGTTTTGGGTTGAATTGTGTAATAGAGTAATTTGAATTTAGGTTATAATTATATCATCATCAGCCTATGATAGTCCACTGCTGGACGTAGGCCTCTCCTATTAACTATGCGTGTACACGCATTAGGAGGTAAATGCCGATAATCGCCACGCTGGGCAAGCGGATTGGCGATTGCAGTAATGTGTCCACTATGATGACACTGCTGCCCATCATCAATCTTTAATCAAATATGGTCAGTGACACTTCAATCCCTTAGTCGACTCTTACGACACCCGCAGGAGGAGTTGGGGTGGTGACAAATGTATTCTTTCTGCCGTCACCACACGGCCAATAATTATAACGAACCGAAAACTTTAAATCTATTTTTTCTATACCCAGATATCAGACGTTCAAAGTGTACACGGCCATTCCCTGCTGCGTGGTTGCCCTCGGAATGCTGCGTCGACTACGCGCGCGAGCCTGGAACGAAGATGTGCTAGACGAGACCCTGGACTTAGGGTACAACGTGTATAGGGTGGGTATCTGTCGGCTATAGCTGCCACTTGCCATTAGACTTGGAACAAAATTAGCAAGACCTTGCTACGATTAGATTATCTTAATTATCTATGATCTCTTGCCGCTTGTCAGTTTTCGACAGTTATCCTGATGTCCTTATACATCCGGAATCAGAGTAAGTATTCATAATATGAATTTATACTCTGATTCCCGATGTGTAAGCCGGCCTAAGAGTACTAATTCATATTCTGATTCCGGATGCATAAGGCCGGCTTTAAGTGCTGGAGTAAAAAAATACTTTTACATAGGTACAGTGTGAGGGATTAAGCATTACTTATTGCTGACATGACATTACGTTTCCAGGAATCCCTGCTTCCCCGCGGTGGCCCAATCCGAAGATTGGTCCTCGGAGAGATGGCTGACAGCTTCAAGATCAGAGATAAGGAGTTTATTCACAAGGTTCGGTTTGTTCCATAAAAATACCAATTTTATTTAATCTTATTTTCTACAAACATCTAGACTATTTCCTTTGGGAACACAATGTACACACACACACACACACGCACAATAAATGTAATGGTCAAACATTTTTCAAAATAGTACATTGTGCATCAAGGGAGGTAAGTACGGAATTACTAAAGAGAGTGTTAGAATCGAGTTAGTATTCCGCTTACCGACCGTGATGCATACAATGTTTTTCATCACACTTGCCGACAAAAAAATAAGTTTTAAGACAAAATATTATTAAATGAAGTACTGACATTTCTATTACTCCCTAGGGAATTTCACTTTTCTATTACTCCAGCTACGCGTGCAAGCAATGGGGCGCTTAGACAGCAAGTGTGATGAAAAATAACATAATAATACAAACGAAGCAACATACTAACTTATTTACTTACTCCTCTGGCGCAGCGAGCCAAAGTATGTCTTTGCCTCCAATACGAGAGAACGCCACTGATCACGGTCTTGAGCGACATTTTGCCACTGGTCAATTCCGAGACCGCTTAAATCAGCCCTCACAGCATCCGCCCAACCATATCTGGGGCGGCCGACCGGACGTCTACCTTCTGGTTTACCCTCGTAGGCTCTTTTGACGGCACGGTTGTCTCCCATTCGTTCGAGGTGGCCAAGCCATCGCAGCCGATGAGCTTTAGTATTACCGATGATATTCGGTTCAGTGACAAGTTCTTCAATTTCGGCATTTTTGCGAATAGTAATGTGCAAATTATTCTGGCACACCATATAGTCAGCCTCCGTAGCCTAGTTGGTAGTGACCCTGCCTATGAAGCTGGAGGTTCCGGGTTCGAATCCCGGCGAGGGCATTTTTTGTGTATTTATTTATCACAAATATTTGTTCCTTGGTCATGGCTGTCTATGTATTTAAGTATCTATATGTATCTTTCTATTATATTATATCGTCGCTTGGTACAGTCAAGAGCAAAAGTAAGTGATCATTCTTGTTCGATTATAGACCTTATTCCATTGTGATCACTTACTTTTGCTCTTGACTGTACTCACATCATAAGCCTTAATTGAGCTTACCGTGGGACTAAGTCGATTTGTGTAACATGTTCCAAGATATTTATTTATGTACATAAATATTCCATCCCTATATTTTGGCACTGTCGCAAATGTTATCTTTACGGAGTAAATGTGTTACCCAATTTATTATTCTAAAATATACCGAGCATTAATTGAAATACTATGCGTATGTTCTTACTCACAGGAACAAGGCATCGCCGTATGGGGCAAGCTGTTATCGCCCAACGCGAAGATATTTGACCTCTGCAGGGGTCTCGATGAGTTCTTCAGGACTGCTGATGCCGGGATACTTCAGGTGAGGACTTATTTTAGGGTGTGTAAACAACCCCCCCTCTATTTTTAAATAAAACGATTAAATGAATAATATATTTTTATTAAATGTAAATTTTATACAGTTAAATATAACATTTAAAACTTAGGGATAAATTTGGCCAATGATCGTCTAGTCTAGGGTAGGACACCTATGTTGTGAACCTTATAGTAACAGAGATTCTTTAATGTGAAACAAGATAAACCTTTGGACACAAAACAAATAGATATTTGAACATGTAGTAATAAAGAAAAACGACATTTATTGAAAGGAAAACGTGACATTGTTTTATTGAATTTGAGGGAATATTAAGATAGATAGTTTTGACATTATCAAGCACTGAAATTGAAGTTTATTGATTAGTAGAACAAAGAGTAATGTAGATTATAAAATATATAATGTGAAGAATGAAACGTTAAAAATAAAATTCCTCAGAAAGGAATATCCCCGACCATCTAAGTGACCTCTGTCAATTGACTGGAATTTCTAACAAATTTAGTACTTTTAACCCTAACACATCTGCTAGCTAAATTAACAATTCCAGCAATTTTGGGTGGGGTAAAGAGGCAACGCTAAACCAACCAGTGTAGAGTTAACTCTGTCAGTTGGGCTTCCTCACTACTCCTAGCTAAACGTTTACGGTGCTTCGGAACCTAACTGTAATGCAAACAAAGGGAAAAGATGAAAAGAAGCACCAAGTATTCATACGCGTATCATTATATTGCAGTTTAACCCCAAGTTAAGCCTAGCTACAGCTAATACTCAAATTATCCAGGGTCTAAGGGTGAAAAGCAAGCACTTTTGTTAATAATAATGTTCATCGATACATTCGTTCTCTGAATGATCAACCAAGGTGAGCGTTCCTTCTGCTCTATAAGATCCAATGCACTGCTTCGCCTCGCAAATGGACCTTAAACAGTCTGCCCAAAACTCTTTGGATTAGTCTGTAGCTACTGGACTCAACTTGACAGAATCATTGTTACTTTTATATTATAGTGAACACCTTTAACAGTTGACAGTGCATCGCTTGACGCCCCCCACACTAGAGAATTAGAGAACCTAGAAAACCAAAACGAATTAACTAACAACAGACCAGAATTGAATTATATTATTAGGCTTTGTTAGAGAATATAGATCTTAAAGTTACTTTAGAATGAATGTTATAATTACCCTTTCCCAAATGAATGACCGACTCTACTGACTGATGTTGGGAAGAAACTAGGTTGACTCACCATAATTTCCAGTAAAATTAAGGTATAACATTATTAATAGATACACACAGAATACTTGACATAACATAATTTGGGCAGAGCTTCGCCCTCCAGAGAATCCATTACTTAAGGAGACGGGATCTTAACTGGTTCGCGATCAAAACGGAAGAGCCCTTTCTAAGGAAAACCCCAGTCTTATATACAGAAATTTCATGACAAAATACGTCGAAAATGCTTTCATAAATTTTGAACATTTGAATTTGATAAATAAAAATATGTGAAACCAGACATGTATATGAAAAGCCCGTATTAAACTGAATACAACAATTTACAACAAAGATAAATTGTTGATATTATTATCATAAATTTATTTAATATTTTGTGGAATAATATAATATAAATAAAATAAAAATGTGCATCAGATTTATCGCAATAAAATGTCGTGCAAGATGAGATACGGCTTTAACTACAAATGACGTTGCCATTTGCCATTAATGTCATAATCAACAAACATTAATATTTCATAACAAAATATTATTGTTTGTTTAATTTACGATAGAACAAACAATATTTATTTCAGGGTTCGGAAAATACATAATCATAAAATGTATCTATTACTCAAAATGTCGTCAGAATGCAACTGTTATAAATTATGGATGAATAACAAATCTAATTACAAATGTAAGTGATTTTACTGTTCAAACATGAACATGGAACAGTCACAGGTGCTTGTGTAAACTGGTTACATTTACATATAAGAGTTGTTTGAACCTCGTAAGGCCCATTCTATTTTTAGGACAAGTGAATTAATAACCCAATGTCCTAAAAAAAGGACATTTTATTTTTATATTTGGGTCCTACAAAATAAAATTCATATTTCTATGAAAAATATGACGTCAATATGAGCCGTTATGAGTAAATTTCGTTGTCCTAAAAATAGGACGTTGGGCCTTACGAGATAAGGTTATTTTTTTGTACTCAAAATTGCTTTTGCTATGGAAAAATCTTGGGCTACTTGTTTAAGGGTTAAAAACACACAAAGCAACGGATATGTCCTAATAACATTTAGCTTTTAATAATCTTAATTTAGAAAGTAAATTATTTTGTTACACATAGGTAAGTAAGATATATAATATAATCAGAGATCGGACAAATGTGGGACATTGTTCGCAATAATATGGACATGACTACATAATTGAATAAATGATTAACTAAACAATACACAGAACAATTCACAGAACTGACACAATTATGCCCTGATTCTCAAAATGAAATAAGAAATAACCTTCACTTCTAACAGGAGAGAAATTTTGAGGGGGGTACCCCAGGGTAGTATATTGGGACCATTGTTATTTTTAGTTTATATAAATGACATAATTAAATCTAGCCATCATCCTATGATACTCTATGCTGATGACAGCACCATATTTATAGAAAGGGAAAACCTTATAGATTATGAAACTGACATAAATAAAAATTTAAGACATGTTATCGAATGGTTAGAAGGGAATAATTTAAAAGTTAATTTAGAAAAAACTAAACTTATGCAGTTCAGCCAAAGAAGTGAAGTTCCAAACCAGCAAATGTTAATTATGAAGGCAAAAGTGTGGATGGGGTGCAGGTCGCTAAACTAGGCATTTCGTTGGATAGCAATTTATCATGGAAGTCCCATTCTGAAGAGGTATGCCAGAAATTGTATAGGTTTTCTTAGGCACTATATAAATTAGCCAAAACTTCAGATCGCAGTAGAGTGTTAACCGCTTATCACGGCTTCGTCTCTTCGACCTTGCGTTTTGGCATTATTTTTTGGGGAAACTCCACATATCGAGACATACTGTTTAGGGCACAAAAACGATGCGTAAGGGCCATTTGTGGACTAAATCCACAGGAAAGTTGCGTGCCTTGTTTCCAATCATTAAATATGTTGACATTTCCCTGTTTATACATTTTCGAGTGCTGTGTTTTTGTTAAAAATAACCCAAACTTATTTCAGTGAAAAGTTCAAAAGCGAACTGATAACCTTCGCCCTAGAAAGCCAGTACTATTGGTGCCTAACAGTAAGACGGCTTTGATGCAAAAAAGTATTCTTGTTATGGCACCAAAAATTTATAATAAGTTGCCAGAAGCTTGGCAGAAGGCTACAGTACGCCAATTCAAGTCTATATTATTTAATTTTTTAGTTACTAAGTGTTTTTATAATATAATGGATTTTTTTAATGATATTGACATAATATATGCTAATTTAATTGTATTAGGGTAATATAGTTTAATAATAATAATATATTATATTTGTACGCCACAAGGCACATTATAGCTGGTCTTTAGTATTATAAGTTACCATCATTTTGTACCTATAATGAACGAATAAATGATTTGATTTGATTTGAAACGAATAATTTTCTGAAATTCTATGTCCAAGCCTTAAGATGATTATTTACAAAGGTTTTCATAGCTACCGGTGTCAAATAGGTGTCTTTTAGAAAATGATTAATTATTTCATCGATTTTGGAGTCATGTCCTTATTATTGTGAAGAATGACGCACATTTGTCCGATCTCTGAATATAATACAAGGGCTCCCTTATTCAAATCTCCTAACTTCTCTAGCGTCTCCTATTAGTGACTAGTATATATTTTTTTTGTCACAGATTCCTGGAGAGTTTGAGACAGCAATATGGAACGAAGGTGGAATGTACTACCTGTACCAGCCGTGGCCTGCTGATCGATATGGAATGAGGGTAGGTGCTCATTAAAGGGTCCACCACGAACATGATTAGGTATCTCCTTTTTACTCCAAAGAGTTCTTGGTTGAGACTGATTCTAGAAATCTCACAATGGCGTAACAGATGTGCTTACCATAGAAAAAATGGTATACTCTTCTTGTTCAATGTTAGTCTATTCTTTTTTGGTCTCATTTGCTATTCGACCTATCGTCTTTGATTTTATTATATACATTTTTGTCGAGAAAAACATAACAAATAAAGAATTATACTACAAAAGAGATTGACTGTTACCGAAAATGCTCAAAGAAGATGGTGACGAATAACGAATGAGCCAAAATAAAAAATGGCAATAGTACAAAGTTTACCAAATATGAAATAGGCTTCACACGCAAATGGAAAATCAAGAACGGGTGACGAAAGCAGAAAGAGACGAATTTAAGAACATGACAAAAAACGACTGAGTCGAGCCAAGAGTATACCGAAAAAATCAACTGCGAAAGACTCTGGTTGTCACGGGATTCTAGAAATTTTCTATTTTTTAATAGCCTGGTAGATCTACTGGTGTAAAAATCTCTGAGTACCTTGGCTTGGACTGGCATGGAATGGATCTGTAGGCTTATGATGGTACCGCGTCTAATCGTTTGTCGGCGTTGCCGTTCCGTTCTAACAAATAAGCAAGTAAGCAAGTGCGAAAGTGACGTGTAGCACAATAAAAGCATAAATGTTATGCATGAAAGTTAAATGATTATTTAGGGTGCGGCTCCACTGAGGCGGAGAGGAGCGGAGATGTGCAAAATTGACCAATTACATTCTTCAAATTCAAAATTCGAAACACTGTCATTCGGTCTCATTGGCCAATTTTGCACATCTCCGCTCCTCTCCGCCTCAGTGGAGCCGCACCCTTAAGCAGATCAAGGACATTCGAATCATCGGATAACGTTGTGTTGTCGATGGGGCGGTAAGTGACTAATATGTTGGATCTTCTCTTTAATTGTGACTGGATTTAGAATGTCGCAGTTACGATTATCAGCGACTTGATTGCTTGTGGAAGATATGGATCTTCCAACCAAGCTGCAGGCAGGACAGGACGCTAGCCTTTTTCCTGCCTTTTTTGCGACAGGACGCCTAAAAAACGGTATACTCTTGGCTCAACTCAGTCGTTTTTTGTCAAGTTCTTAAATTCGTCCTTTTCTGCTTTCGTCGCCCGATCTTGATTTAGAAGCTTATTTCGTATTTGGTAAAATTTGTGCTTTTGCCATTTTCTTATTTTGGCTCATTCGTTATTCGTCACCATCTTCTTTGAGCATTTTCGGTGACAGTCAATCTCTTTTTTAGTATAATTCTTTATTTGTTATATTTTTCTCGATAAAAATGTATAGTCGAATAGCAAATGAGACCAAAAAAGAATAGACTAACATTGAACATGCCCAAAGAAGATGGTGACTAATAACGATTGAGCCAAAATAAGGAAATGGCAAAAGCACAAAGTTTACCAAATATGAAATAGGCTTCACACGAAAACGGAAAATCAAGAACGGGTGTCGAAAGCAGAAAGAAAAAGAAACTTGACAAAAAACTACTGAGTCGAGCCAAGAGTAACCTAAAAAAACTACCCAAAAACAAAACTTGAGTCCTATTGTTGACTTCCCTTCAGGTTGGTCTCCGCGAAGGAGGCAAGGCCTGTCTCCTCTGCTTCAAGCGGACCAGCGGTCTCTGCGACCACTTTTTAGAAGAAACTCGCGACCTTCGGAGGAAGCCGTTTAGCATCAGCGGCATCAACGTGTACGAGCGGGCGCCGTTGCCGGAGCCTGTCAATGAGATGAAACGTGAGTGCTTGTAGTACAGCATAAATATGTATACACGTTTTTACTTATGTCTGGAGCATAAGGTCTAAAATCGTGTATATGTTTATGCCCTTGAGTAGACCAGTTTCGTGGAATACGGCTGGAAGCAACGCGGTAACTCTTGTGTGTTATGATCGCCTGGTAGTTTATAGGCACTATTCTTCGTAAGTTCATTGGTATTCTCGCTGAAGTGTATGTAATACCTAGGCTTAGGACTTTTCATAGCATATCGTGGCTCTAAAATCCTTGGAGGCGCTATGTGTAAAGTTTTCGAAGTCAAAGTATATTGTAATATAAAATATAATGATTTATACCTACTGTCACATCGTTACTGAGTTAATTTAAAAAAAAACGTAATTAATTTTAATAATCGAACTTGATTTCATAAAAAGTGCATACGAAATTTAGTTATCTTACAAAAAAACATAAATTTATTATCACTAACTTTTACCTGCAGACGTGATAAAAAAATCAAGCTTTCAATATAAATTTACTTGATGCCACTCAGCCGAATAGCTTAGGAGTAAACGTAAAGTCAAACTTGCACTATTTTTTTTCCAAGACACCCAATTGAAAAACCTTCTTGGCTTATGATCGGACTAGTATCTCATTTCAACTCTAAAGTAAGGAGAAGAAGGTGCATAGCTTCCTGTTAAAGATGGAATCTTCATAAATTCTCGAAAAAAAACAAACGTTTTTTAAACGTTCGTAGCTCACGACTGATGCGCCTGAGCGGTTGCTGCATACTAGCGAGAGGGGCGGGGTGAAATGGCGTAATGCATGATACAGCCAGTGAGCAAAAAAATACTACTATTTCAGTAGTTATTGCGGTCATCCGATCTTAGCCGGGGGTATCTTAAGTCGTATAAGTCGACAAACGTCAGTTTTGTTTTTTGTTCGGAAGTTTCATGTAATTTATACGAAAGATTCGAAACTTTCGAGAAAAACAACATGATACTTTCGCCATTTTCATCGCTATTTCCGATCTAAGACTTTTTCTAGTTTGTCTTGAACCTAATTGTCTAGTTTTTTTATGGTTTCTGATATAACTAATTTCGTATGCACTTTTTATGAAATCAAGTTCGTTTTTTAAAATTAATTACGTTCGATTAAAATTAACTCAGTAACGATGTGACAGTAGGTATAAATCATTATATTTAATATTACAATATACTTTGACTTTGATTTCGAAAATTTTACACATAGCGGCTCCAAGGATTTTAGAACCACGATATGCTATGAAAAGTCCTAAGCCTAATACCTATAACAATGAGGATAAAGTCAAGGATTTCTCTAAAAGGGAATAGGGATGCAGAAAGTTTTAATTGGTGCTATCTACACTCCTAGCACAAGAGTAACAGACTCTGTCTAACTGTATTAGAGTGACGGGAGTGTATGGCGTCCTAAAATGTTCTCTTCTAGCGGTGGCGTCGAATCGCTGGGTGGTCCGTGGCAACTTCCACGAGGGCAGTGAGAGGTTCCCAGAAGAACACCGCAACAAGCAAGCCACGCCCATGTCTATAGCGGCCATAGCGATGGCTCACATTGTGCCGCCGGATACGTGGACTACGGCTGAAGTCAACGAGGTAACTCCTAGTATTCTATGATTGCCTGGTAGTTTTATCGCATTATGAGCAAACTAGGTTCCTGGCATATAATATTGTGCAGCCAGGATGCGTGGACTACCGCTGAAGTCAACGAGGTAACTCCTAGTCTGTTATGATTGCCTGGTAGTTGTGGAAGTATGTATCGCTTTAAGCGACGCTTTATGTCCATAACGGCCATAGCCAATTAGCCATGGCACACGTTGTGCCGCCGGATATGTGAACCACGGCTGAAGTCAACGAGGTAGCTCCTAGTTTATGATTGCCTGGTAGTTTAGTAACTTTTTGGGGAAGTTCATTGTTCTAGTGATCGATGAGTTCGAGGATATACATGGTACTTGTGCAGCCGTGACACACGTCGCGCACTCGTGAATATTGTTCGTCGAATATTGACGTACAAATTCGATCGCAGTCAGAGAACTGATTATAGAAATGAACAATAAAAAAAAGAAAATGGAGTAATTAAATATTAAGATAACATATTTTCTGCCCTCCGGCCTGCAAAAAGCACTTTGCCGGCCGCTGCGCTAAACCAAGTTGCCACGTCATACAACACAATTACATGCCATCCGAGACTTCATAAAATCAGCGGTAGTACATTGTGAGTTGGCTGACCATTTCATAACGGGTTTAGCTGTGTGTAACAACTATGAATACAAAAAAAGGTGTAAAATGATAACAAAAATAGATAATAACAAAGTAAAAGAGGCATTATGTAAAATTGACTGGTCGCCTACTTTCTTGATGTCTAATCCTAATGACATAATGAGGTATATACATGAAAAATTCACAGACACATATAATAAATGTAATATAAATTGTAAGATTGGGCTTAGTAAAAGAGACCAATGTAAGTGGATCACAAATAAATTAAACTACATGTCAAATAAAAAAAAAGAATTATTTCAAATTTGGAAAAATGATATGAGTAACAGTAAAAATAGATTAGTTTATAACAAGTATAGAAATAAAACCAATAAGTTAATGAATAAAGCAAAAAATAGATCAATCAAGTTGGAAATATGTAACAATTTTAAAAACCCAAAAAAAAATGTGGGAAATCATAAATAGGCTAACTGGTAGGATAATTAAGTCAGTGGACGAAGTGATCACAAAAGCCTTTAAACTAAGCCCAAAAATATTATGTAACAAATTTGCTGCCGATTTTGATTCAAATATAAAAAATGTACAAAGTAGTTGTGACACAAAGCTGTTTGATGAGAAGTCATATATCAATACACCATCAGTCTCGATTAACCAAAGGTACATAAACGAAGATAAAATGTATAAAATTATCATGAGCTTAGATAACAAAAAAAGTCCTGGGTTTGATAAAATAAGGGCAAAAGATATAAAACACATTGCAATAAACCTTACTCCTGTTTTGACGCACCTACTAAATTCATGTATTTCTAACTCACTTTATCCAGATCTGTTAAAAATAGGTATAGTACGCCCTATACATAAAAAAGGCAGCCATAGCGATTCTAACAATTATAGACCAATTACCATACTTTCTTGTATTGATAAAATAATAGAAAAATATTATGGAGAAGTGATAAATGACTTCTTATCGAATAATGCAATTATACATGAAAGACAATATGGCTTTCAGAAAAATAAAAGCACCACGCAACTGTTATCGGCATTTAGTGATGAAGTAAATAGTCACCTAAATGAAAAAAAGCATATCCTGAATATTATGATCGACTTCAGCAAAGCTTTTGATACCCTAGATTATAGCACCTTATACAGTAAACTTGAGCAGGGTGGCATACAGGGTCCATTGCTGAAATGGTTCAGAAATTACCACGAAAACAGATACAACACTGTGAGCATAAACGGAGCACAAAGTAAGCTGGTGCCAACCCTATGCGGCACAGCCCAGGGTTCAATAATTGGCCCGACGGAATATATTCTGTATGTTAACGATATGTATAATATATTTCAGCATGGATCTGTATATCAGTTTGCTGATGATACATGTATCTTAGTAGCACACAAAGACCCTAGTATAGCGGAAGGTATAATACAACAAGAATTTAATAACCTGTGTAAATGGGCACATGATGTCGGCTTATCAATTAATTACCAAAAAACGAAAATCATGTATATACACTCACCATATTTGAAAACAAACCTAAAGCCAAAAGTAATAGCCCATGAGCACCAATGTATGCACAATAACTATGTAAACTCGAACTTGTCAATGAACATACATACCTAGGTCTCACAGTCGACAATAAATTCAACTGGGGTCCACATATAGATAAGGTCTGTAATAAATTGAGATCAATCCTAGCCAAACTAAGTATTTTAAAGCACAAGCTACCATATAAAACTATAAGACTACTATATTTGGCGTTGGCAGACTCGGTAATTAGCTATGGACTATCAAGTTATGGTAGAACATACAAGACATATATACAAAAGATATATGATATCCAGTTAAGACTGCTTAAAACCATAGTGCCATATAAGATAAAAAATAAATATAAAGATAACTATTCCTTATTATTTAAATATTGCAAAGTCATGAGTGTATTTGATAAAATTGACGCAGCGATAATAAAAGAACAATCTCATCAAATAATTCAGTTACAAAAATCAGTAAGATCTAAAAAGTTGCGTCAACTTCATCACTTACCATTATACACAGTGCCGAAAGCCAGCAATTCATATGGCAAAAGGATTTGTTGGTATATTCTTCCAGATATATTAAATAAATTACCTAAGAAATTAGTACATACATTAGAAAATACAAAACAATCGCCAGTCAATAAAATTCTCAAAGAATATTTTACAAAGGATAAACACACTGGGAAATATACTAGCATACCAACTTAATATGAAGAAATAATGAGATTCTATTATTATATATTATTATTTAAGTAAATAATAGGTAACGTAACACGCGAGTTTAGTGACCGCGCACATAATCTCATACAAAAGAGATTTTGCAATCAATGTTAAAATAGAAATAAGCACTTGTCTCAGAAATAAAGTTTTAAATTAAAAAAAAATTTTTTTTTTAGACATTTCCCACTTAAACGGCCTTGGCATGTAATCTACTATTTTTAAAACGAAGCAACCTTATGTTTCTGAAAAGGTACGAGTTACATGATAGAAAGAGAGCGCACTTTTACGTTTTAGCGTTGGCTAAATAGTCTTGCGTGGTGGAAATTTGGACTTAATAGTATCGTAGCAAGAGTCATTATTTCCTTAAACGGGTTTTTGGAGATGGTTTCCTGTACTTGTACTAATATGTATTCTGTGGTTAGCAGAAGTAAGTAAGAGCTCATAAGTTAACATATGTTTCTAATGGGTAAGAAACAAGCACCGACATGCAGGTTCTGCCAGGAATCAGAGGAAACTGCTATGCACATCCTCTGCTCCTGCCAACCACTAATGGAGCATTTCATGAAAACATCTACTTTTTGTCGCTTACGTGTCACTATGGAAGCTACCCTAATAAAATATGCTAGCTGCTAGGAAACACTGTCAATCTCAAAGCCTTGATATGTTATTATTACACCGTAACTCAGGATACTCAGCTCAGCTTCAAAAGTATTGAAAAGACCGTGTCGCTTACGACATGTTTTCATGGAATGCTCCTAATGTACAAAAGAAGTATTCACCTAGGAAGGCAGGTACTTCAACCTCACGAGGTACATAATATTACAGCCCAAAGAATATGGAACTACCAAGACTCAACGGGTATTAGTAATAAACAATAAAACAGGGCTGCCACAATAGATCGCAACCGGTCGATGCGGCAAATTTTCTAGCCCTTATCTACAACAATAAATAATAATAAGAACTCATATACATTCTACGATTCCCCAGACGCTGATCCGCGGCGACATCCTCTACGAGAGTACGATGGAGAACCTAGAACGCATGGGCATCAGCATGGACTCCCCGCCCGTGGAGTCTGAAGAGGAAGAGGAACCCACGCCGGCAGGCGCGCTAGCCGCCGCCGACGTCATGAGCCGGTTCCGCGTCACCGACTTCGACTGTATCGAGACCGAGGTGCAGGACGGGCCGCTCGTCGGTGAGGCTTCTAGACTGTTCTTTATAGGGCTTGTGGACTGTTCTTTATAGGGCTTCTAGACTGTTCTTTATAGGGCTTCTAGATTGTTATAGAGGGAGGCTTCTAGACTTTTCTATAGGGAGGGCTTCTTGACTGTTCTATAGCTGCGTTTGCCACATGAAGGCAAGACGGGCCGCTAGTCGGTGAGGCTTCTAGACTGTTCTTTGTAGGGTTTTAGACTGTAATAGAGGGAGGCTTCTAGACTGTTCTATAGGGAGGGCTTCTAGAGGGTCTATATCGAATCGCATAAAAGTATTGTTCCGAATATTTTGTCGCATAAGAATTTTACGCCGAAAATTGTTTCGCTGAATTATTATTTCGCATATTTTTCATATGTCGAAGTTTTTGCGCCTAAAGTCGTTTGTCCGAAACATTATGCATCCTAATGCTTATTGTGTCTAACATTCATTTGCCGAAATTGTATTATGCATATGTTTAATGATCCTAATATTGTATATTCTAAAATTGCTGCTAAACATAATGCCTACTAAAATGAAATAGCTAAGTCGCATTTGTAGTATTACGATCCGCCAACATGTCGACGGAGCCCCTAGCGGGGCTCCTATTTCCGCTCTAAGGGATAAAAGATACCTAACGAACCTATCCAGGTGAATTACATGATTTTGTAATGTTTTTTTTTTACATGCGGGGGGCTTCGCCCCCCGAGCCCCCCTTGTGGGAGGCTTCGCCCCCCCGCCCCCCCTTATTTGGTCTTTCCCTTAGCAGCTGAAGCAGGCCTAGTATTTGTTTTGTAAAATGTTTTAACCTAACTTAACCGTATCGGTCCCGCCCCTCTCGTTTTTCTGCAATCAGGTTATCTACAAACAGCTAATTTCATTTGATAGACGTGACAACTTAACTTAATATTGATGTAGTTTATGTTAGTTTAAAAGACTAGTGCTGTTATTTTAGCTAATCTAATAATAATGCGAAATATTTTTTATGACAATCAAAATTAGTAATATTACATTTTAGATAATTTAAAAGTCGACTTACGAATATTCGGAAAAACATACTTTAGGACTTCTATTTGTGTATGCATAAAAATAATTCGGCGAAACGATTATTATGCCATTCAACAATATGCCAAATGTTTCGGCCAAAACATTTTCTGCACAATGAACATTATGCGAAGAGACGGGCACCCCTTCTAGACTGATCTATAGCTGCGTCTGCCACATGAGGGCAGGACGGGCCAATCGTCGGTGAAGGCTTCTACACTGTTCTTTATAAGGCTTCTAGATTGTTGTAGAGCGAGGTTTCAAGACTGTTCTATAGCTGCGTCTGTCAGATGAGGGCAGAACGGGCCGCTCGTCGGTGAGGCTTCTAGACTGTTCTATAGGGAGGGCTTCTAGACTGTTCTATAGCTGCGTCTGCCACATGAAGGCAGGACGGGCCAATCGTCGGTGAGGCTTCTAGACTGTTCTATAGCTGCTGTTTAAGGGGGCAGTTTGAAGTGAATGGTTGAAGAGCGAAAAGAGAGAAAAGAAACGGGCATCAGCATGGAGTCCCCGCCCTCGGAGTCGGAGGAGGAGGAGGAGCCCACGCCGGCGGGCGCGCTAGCCGCCGCCGACGTCATGAGCCGGTTCCGCGTCACCGACTTCGACTGTATCGAGACCGAGGTGCAGGACGGGCCGCGAGTCGGTGAGGCTTCTAGACTGTTCTTTATAGGGCTTCTAGATTGTTCTAGAGGGAGGCTTCTAGACTGTTCTATAGGGAGGGCTTCTAGACTGTTCTATAGCTGCGTCTGCCACATGAAGGCGGGACGGGCCGCGAGTCGGTGAGGCTTCTAGATTGTTCTTTATAGGGCTTCTAGATTGTTATAGAGGGAGGCTTCTAGATTGTTCTAGAGGCAGGCTTCTAGACTGTTCTATACGGAGCGCTTCTAAACTGTTCTTTAGTTGCGTCTGCCACATGAGGACATGTCGGGCCGCTCGTCGGTGAGGCTTCTAGATTGTTCTTTATAGGGCTTCTAGAATGTTCTAGAGGGAGGTTTCAAGACTGTTCTATAGCTGCGTCTGTCAGATGAGGGCAGGACGGGCCGCTCGTCGGTGAGGCTTCTAGACTTTTCTATAGAGAGGGCTTCTAGGCTGTTCTATAGTTGCGGCTGCCACATGAAGGCAAGACGGACCGCTTGTCGGTGAGGCTTCTAGACTGTTCTTTATAGGGCTTGTAGATTGTTGTAGAGGGAGGCTTCTAGAATGTTTTATAGAGAGGGCTTCTAGACTTGTCTATAGCTGCGTCTGCCACGTGAAGGCAGGACGGGCCAATCGTCGGTGAAGCTTCTAGACTGTTCTATAGCTGCTGTTTAAGGAGGCAGTTTGAAGTGAATGGTTGAAGAGCAAAAAGAGAGAAAAGAAAGGGGCATCAGCATGGAGTCCCCGCCCTCGGAGTCGGAGGAGGAGGAGGAGCCCACGCCGGCGGGCGCGCTAGCCGCCGCCGACGTCATGAGCCGGTTCCGCGTCACCGACTTCGACTGTATCGAGACCGAGGTGCAGGACGGGCCGCGAGTCGGTGAGGCTTCTAGACTGTTCTTTATAGGGCTTCTAGATTGTTATAGAGGGAGGCTTCTAGACTGTTCTTTATAGGGCTTCTAGACTGTTATAGAGGGAGGCTTCTAGACTGTTCTTTATAGGGCTTCTAGATTGTTATAGAGGGAGGCTTCTAGACTGTTCTATAAAGAGGCTTATAGATTGATTTACAGCTGCCTTTGTCAGGTGAGGGCAGTCTGGAGGTAGAGAAAAGAGCGAGACAGGGAAATGATAGAGAAAGACTATCGACTATTTTATACCTTTTTTGACTCGTTTGACTTCTTTCATAGTCAAACGAGTCAAGAAAGTTAAAATAGGCGAGAGTCGAAAGAGTCGAGTAAAAGAAACCAACAGTCAAGAGTCAAAAGAGTCATCAGAGTCATCAGAGTCATCAGAGTCATCAGAGTCATCAGAGTCATCAGAGTCATCAGAGTCATCAGAGTCATCAGAGTCATCAGAGTCATCAGAGTCATCAGAGTCATCAGAGTCATCAGAGTCATAAGAGTCATCAGAGTCATCAGAGTCATCAGAGTCATCAGAGTCATCAGAGTCATCCGAGTTCTATAGGAAGGGTTCTAGACTGTTCTATAGCTGCGTCTGCCACATGAAGGCAGGACGGGCCGCTAGTCGGTGAGGCTTCTAGACTGTTCTATAGCTGCTGTTTAAAGGGACAGTTTGAAGTGAATGGTTGAAGAGCGAAAAGAGAGAAAAGAAAGGGGCATCAGCATGGAGTCCCCGCCCTCGGAGTCGGAGGAGGAGGAGGAGCCCACGCCGGCGGGCGCGCTAGCCGCCGCCGACGTCATGAGCCGGTTCCGCGTCACCGACTTCGACTGTATCGAGACCGAGGTGCAGGACGGGCCGCGAGTCGGTGAGGCTTCTAGACTGTTCTTTATAGGGCTTCTAGATTGTTCTACAGGGAGGGCTTCTAGACTGTTCTATAGCTGCGTCTGTCAGATAAGGACAGGGCGGGCCAATCGTCAGTGAGGCTTCTAGACTGTTCTTTATAGGACTTCTAGACTGTTCTAGAGGGAGGCTTCTAGACTGTTCTACAGGGAAGGCTTCTAGGCTGTTCTATAGGGAGGGCTTCTAGACTGTTCTATAGCTGCATCTGCCACATGATGGCAGGACGGACGCACGGGCCGCTCGTCGGTGAGACTTCTAGACTGTTCTATAGCTGCTGTTTAAGAGGGCAGTTTGAAGTGAATGGTTGAAGAGCGAAAAGAGAGAAAAGAAAGGGGCATCAGCATGGAGTCCCCGCCCTCGGAGTCGGAGGAGGAGGAGGAGCCCACGCCGGCGGGCGCGCTAGCCGCCGCCGACGTCATGAGCCGGTTCCGCGTCACCGACTTCGACTGTATCGAGACCGAGGTGCAGGACGGGCCGCGAGTCGGTGAGGCTTCTAGACTGTTCTTTATAGGGCTTCTAGATTGTTATAGAGGGAGGCTACTAGACTGTTCTATAAGGAGGGCTTCTAGACTGTTCTATAGGGAGGGCTTCTAGGCTGTTCTATAGCTGCGTCTGTCAGATGAGGGCAGGACGGGCCGCTCGTCGGTGAGGCTTCCAGACTGGTCTTTATAGGGCTTCTAGATTGTTATAGAGGGAGGCTTCTAGATTGTTCTATAAGGAGGGTTTCTAGACTGTTCTATAGAGAGAGCTTCTAGACTGTTCTATAGAGAGAGCTTCTAGACTGTTCTATAGAGAGAGCTTCTAGACTGTTCTATAGAGAGAGCTTCTAGACTGTTCTATAGAAAGAGCTTCTAGACTGTTCTATAGAGAGAGCTTCTAGACTGTTCTATAGAGAGAGCTTCTAGACTGTTCTATAGAGAGAGCTTCTAGACTGTTCTATAGAGAGAGCTTCTAGACTGTTCTATAGAGAGGGCTTCTAGACTGTTCTATAGAGAGGGCTTCTAGACTGTTCTTTTGCTACGGCTGCCACATGAAGGCAAGACGGGCCGCTCATCGGTGAGACTTCAAGACTGTTCTATAGCTGCTGTTTAAGGGGGCAGTTTGAAGTGAATGGTTGCGTCTGTCATATGAAGGCAGGACGGGCCAATAGTCGGTGAGGCTTCTAGACTGTTCTATAGCTGCTGTTTAAGGGGGCAGTTTGAAGTGAATGGTTGAAGAGCGAAAAGAGAGAAAAGAAAGGGGCATCAGCATGGAGTCCCCGCCCTCGGAGTCGGAGGAGGAGGAGGAGCCCACGCCGGCGGGCGCGCTAGCCGCCGCCGACGTCATGAGCCGGTTCCGCGTCACCGACTTCGACTGTATCGAGACCGAGGTGCAGGACGGGCCGCGAGTCGGTGAGGCTTCTAGACTGTTCTTTATAGGGCTTCTAGATTGTTATAGAGGGAGGCTTCTAGACTGTTTTATGGGGAGGGCTTCTAGACTGTTCTAGAGGGAGGCTTCTAGACTGTTCTTTATAGGGCTTCTAGATTGTTATAGAGGGAGGCTTCTAGACTGTTCCATAGCTACGTGTGCCACATCAAGGCAGGACGGGCCAATCGTCGGTGAGGCTTCTAGACTGTTCTTTATAGGGCTTCGAGGCTGTTATAGAGGGAGGCTTCAAGACTGTTACAGAGGGAGGCTTCTAGACTGTTCTATAGAGAGAGCTTCTAGACTGTTCTATAGAGAGAGCTTCTAGACTGTTCTATAGAGAGAGCTTCTAGACTGTTCTTTATAGGGCTTCTAGATTGTTATAGAGGGAGGCTTCTAGACTGTTCTATAGGGCAGGCTTCTAGACTAGTTCTATAGGGAGGCTTCTAGACTGTTATAGAGGGAGGCTTCTAGACTGTTCTTTATAGGGCTTCTAGACTGTTCTAGAGGGAGGCTTCTAGAGAGTTCTTTATAGGGCTTCTAGAATGTTCTAAAGGGAGGCTTCTAGACTGTTCTATAGAGAGGGCTTCTAGACTGTTCTATAGCTGCGTCTGCCACATGAAGGCAGGACGGGCCAATCGTCGGTGAGGCTTCTAGACTCTTCTATAGCTGCTGTTTAAGGGGGCAGATTGAAGTGAATGGTTGAAGAGCGAAAAGAGAGAAAAGAAAGGGGGATCAACATGGAGTCCCCGCCCTCGGAGTCGGAGGAGGAGGAGGAGCCCACGCCGGCGGGCGCGCTAGCCGCCGCCGACGTCATGAGCCGGTTCCGCGTCACCGACTTCGACTGTATCGAGACCGAGGTGCAGGACGGGCCGCGAGTCGGTGAGGCTTCTAGACTGTTCTTTATAGGGCTTCTAGATTGTTATAGAGGGAGGCTTCTAGACTGTTCTATATAGGGCTTCTAGACTGTTATAGAGGGAGGCTTCTAGACTGTTCTATAGCTGCGTCTGTCAGATGAGGGCAGGACGGGCCGCTCGTCGGTGAGGCTTCTAGACTGCTCTTTATAGGGCTTCTAGACTCTTCTATGGCTGCGTCTGCCACATGAAGGCAGGACGGGCCAATCGTCGGTGAGGCTTCTAGACTCTTCTATAGCTGCTGTTTAAGGGGGCAGATTGAAGTGAATGGTTGAAGAGCGAAAAGAGGGAAAAGAAAGGGGCATCAGCATGGAGTCCCCGCCCTCGGAGTCGGAGGAGGAGGAGGAGCCCACGCCGGCGGGCGCGCTAGCCGCCGCCGACGTCATGAGCCGGTTCCGCGTCACCGACTTCGACTGTATCGAGACCGAGGTGCAGGACGGGCCGCGAGTCGGTGAGGCTTCTAGACTGTTCTTTATAGGGCTTCTAGATTGTTATAGAGGGAGGCTTCTAGATAGGGCTTCTAGACTGTTCTTTATAGGGCTTCTAGATTGTTATAGAGGGAGGCTTCTAGATTGTTCTATAGGGAGGGATTCTAGGCTATTATTTAAAGGGCTTCTAGATTATTATAGAGGGAGGCTTCTAGACTGTTGTATACAGAGGGCTTCTAGACTGTTCTTTATAGGGCTTCTAGACTGTTCTTTATAGGGCTTCTAGATTATTATAGAGGGAGGCTTCTAGACTGTTCTTTAGGCTTCTAGGCTGTTATTTATAGGTCTAGATTATTATAGAGGGAGACTTCTAGACTATTCTATAGGGAGGGCTTCTAGGCTGTTATTTATAGGTCTAGATTATTATAGAGGGAGGCTTCTAGACTGTTCTATAGAGAGGGCTTCTAGACTGTTCTTTATAGGGCTTCTAGACTGTTATAGTAGGAGATTTCTAAACTGTTCTATAGGGAGGGCTTCTAGACTGTTCTATAGCTGCTGTTTAAGGAGGCAGTTTGAAATGAATGGTTGAAGAGCGAAAAGAGAGAAAAGAAAGGGGCATCAGCATGCAGTCCCCGCCCTCGGAGTCGGAGGAGGAGGAGGAACCCACGCCGGCGGGCGCGCTAGCCGCCGCCGACGTCATGAGCCGGTTCCGCGTCACCGACTTCGACTGTATCGAGACCGAGGTGCAGGACGGGCCGCGAGTCGGTGAGGCTTCTAGACTGTTCTTTATAGGGCTTCTAGATTGTTATAGAGGTAGGCTTCTAGACTGTTCTATAGGGAGGGCTTCTAGACTGTTTTTTATAGGGCTTCTGGATTGTTATAGCGGGAGGCTTCTAGACTGTTCTATAGGGAGGGCTTCTAGACTGTTTCATAGAGAGAGCTTCAAGACTGTTCTATAGAGAGGGCTTTTAGACTGTTCTATAGAGAGAGCTTCTAGACTGTTCTATAGAGAGAGCTTCTAGACTGTTCTTTAGAGAGGGCTTCTAAACTGTTCTATAGAGAGAGCTTCTAGACTGTTCTATAGGGAGGGCTTCTAGACTGTTCTATAGCTGCGTCTGCTACATGAAGGCAGGACGTTCCAATCGTCGGTGAGGCTTCTAGACTGTTCTATAGCTGCTGTTTAAGGGGCAGTTTGAAGTGAATGGTTGAAGAGCGAAAAGAGAGAAAAGAAAGGGGCATCAGCATGGAGTCCCCCGCCCTCGGAGTCGGAGGAGGAGGAGGAGCCCACGCCGGCGGGCGCGCTAGCCGCCGCCGACGTCATGAGCCGGTTCCGCGTCACCGACTTCGACTGTATCGAGACCGAGGTGCAGGACGGGCCGCGAGTCGGTGAGGCTTCTAGACTGTTCTTTATAGGGCTTCTAGACTGTTTTATAGTTACATTTGTCAGCTGAGGGCAGTCTGGAGGTAGAGAAATGAGTGAGATAGAGGGGATGACTGAGAAAGACTACTGACTTCTTTCACAGTCAAACGAGTCAAAAAAGATAAAATAGTCGAGAGTCGAAAGAGTCGAGTATAAGAAAGCAACAGTCAAGAGTCAAAAGAGACAAAAGAGTCATCAGAGT
>JALPQI010011509.1:0-35572 GCA_025490895.1 Thaumatotibia leucotreta | reverse complement strand
TTTGTAGCTGTCATCTCGGGGTTTGTTCTCTTTATAAACGTGTACAGTCGACCGGAATTTCGCACTGACGTTTTGTTGTCTTTGTGGGGTCAAAACAGTTAAGGAATAACCGAGAAATGCCTAAAAATGTGTTGGAAAATAAATGTGACTGAAAACACTTATATTATTGTCCCTTTATTTTATTAAACGTTTGTCACCTTCAAATTGTTACAAGACGAAAATCGTGGTTTTATTTTACCGACCCTATTGAACTTAAAAATAGTTTACCTACTTACTTTGAAAATACATGAAGGTGCGTTCAAACTAAAAGAGCATTCGCTGTTCTAACCTCCCACTCTACGAAATTCGATCGGTACACAAAACGTGATTGGTTGATTTCGTAGAACGAGCGCTAGAACAGCGAATGCTCTTATTCTAGAACCATGTCAAAATGACAAATAGAAGATAGGTATGTAAGGAACTTCTTGCGTTTTATTTATAATGTCACTTTGAAATAGCGTATCCTAGGGTTCTAATTGGTGGATTGTATGTAAACCCTATTGCAAAAGACATAAGGTCCATCGACAATCATAAGTGTCGTTGTGATGCCGGCCTCCGTATCCTAGTTGGTAGTGAACTAGTGACCCTACCTACGAAGCTGGAGGTTCCGTGTTCGAATTCTGGCGAGGGCATTATTTATCACTAATATTTGTTCCTTGGTCGTGGCTGTGTATGTATATAAGTATATAGATACTTATATACCGTTTAGATACATATAGATGTATTTATCTAATGGGTAAGGCCGCGGATTTTGACGAATGTGACACAGACATAACATAAAAAAAATACGTTACGTTACCACAAAACGCAACGAAAGTTACTATAAAGCTCAGCTCATACTGGTATGACCTCTGGATCTGGTTAAATAAACGTCGTAAAAAAAAACATATTTTTATCACTAAATAGTTGTTTTAATCAGATTATAATAATCAACCCATATAATGTAATTTCTCATACTTAGTAATTACTTAAATTAACAGTATTTATAAATGTTTAAATGCCATAATCTTTGGAACTAAATAAACTAAATAAATCACCATAAATGCTTAAATGGAAATTGAACTGTTATTAATTAACACTATTAAACGCGTTAATAATTATACTGTATTTCATTAGCCCTAGGGGGGTAAAATTACCCACTGGAAAAAGCTAATTACTTAAAAAAACGCAAATCAAAATACCTAAATAACAAAATAATTTGATTTGTTTCGCAAACACTTGTTACAGTATGCTGTCATTCAAAATCTAATAAAACTCATTGAAATTAGTAAATTTCTGTGTGCACTTCCCTTTACCACATATTTTCGTTACGTAACATAAAAAATACGTTACGTTTTGTAAAAATTTCGTAACATAAGTGTAACGTATATTTAAAAAAAGGTTGATTATCTTGGTAAATAATTGCAATCTGAACATAATAATACATGCTACTGACGTTTGAAACTAAGCCCTTTCGTATGAAAAAACAGCCGTGTAATAATAATCACTGCTTACCGTGAAAATCACACTACCACTTTAGACGTTTTTTGCTAAAACTTTCGCCGCGTGCACTGTGACAACCATTTGTTAACGAATTAATGGGAGTGAGTGTGCCTATGGGTGTTGTCCTACTAGAATAAGAGTTCCTAGTGTCGATAAACAAATTTCTACCACCATTGGCTTAAATATGACCTTAAAAAAGCGTTACGAAAGTATCGTAACGTAAGTTTGGAATTGGTGACCCAAAAAGTAAAGGAAAAGAAAACAGTAAAATTGTTCACATATCATAAGTCCTCAATGAACGAAGCAATCGTTTATCATTATAATTTGGTTTAAAACCAAACATTTAATGCTGACAAGTCTAATAATATGAAAAAAAAAGGTTTTAAGTACTCGTAGTCGAAAAAATTACTCGACTTACGTTACGTTTTTGGCAGAAATATTTATTTATTAATTTTAAATAAAGAGCTAAATTAGCTATTTCATTTAATTACATGTAACTGAGCATAGGGGAATATTTTAAAATTGACCAGAGTTCTCTAGATGTTATCAGTTTTGTTTTATGAGCAAGACAAATTTTAAGCTCCGAATTCGTCAAAATCCGCGGCCTTACCCTAATATATATATCGTCGCCTGGTACCCACATGACAAGCCTTTATTGAGTTTACCGTGGGATTAAGTCGATTTGTGTAAGATGGCCCAAAATATTAAATTCAGATATTTATTTATTAATGCCACATTGACCTAGTTGTATCGGCCGATTAATCTTGACTCTGACCTATCAACTCAGTCTGATTCGATAAACCGATTAAATAGAGTGGTCGAGTGCATTAATAGGTAAATCGAAGTGTTAAAGCAGCTTTTAGACGTCATGACGTGTTAAAAGGTCATAAATGTATCAACCTCCTTAGCCTAGTTGGTAGTGACTGTAGTGAGTATGTGTACGAAACTGGAGGTTTCACGTTAAAATCCCGTATTTATTTGCCCGGGATTTTAAACCGTATTTATTTGGATGTTTATCACAAATGGGTCAAAATTCTTTTCGTTGTCTTGTTTCATACCACTCTGTCACGCTTTTAGTTGCTGTTTCGACTCAGTATATAAAAAAAAATCAGTGCACATGTATCTCTTTTTCACGCTAGATTTTAATCCATACATCAGAAATTGAAAACAGAACATCATCTCATACAAAAATCACCACTGCGTCATGTTTTTTAGAGACACAAAATAAGACAACGAAAATTATTTTGACCCAAATATTTCTTTGTCGTGCTTGTTTTCTAATCGTATTGGAATGTAGGTATGTATAATTTTTAGTATCCTTTAGGTTAGGTAATGTATTCACGTAAATCTATATCTTACCTTCAAAAGTGTATTAACTTTTTTTGTTCGTGCTGCTGGAAATACAGTGAAAAGGAATTTTGATAAGCCGAAATATTTATTATATATCCATCAAATAAATGTTACCTGTCCTTTTTAGGGTTCCGTAGCCAAAATGGCAAAAACGGAACCCTTATAGATTCGTCATGTCCGTCTGTCCGTCTGTCCGTCTGTCCGTCTGTCACAGCCAATTTACTCGGAAACTATAAATGCTACAGTAACGAAATTTGGTAAGGATATGTGTTGTATGAACCGCTACAGGAACGTGATACTAAATTGTAAAAAAAAAACCATTGGGGTGGGGGCCCTCCATACATGTAACTGAGGGATAGAATTTTTTTTTTAGTTGTACATAAGCGTGTGGGGTATTAATAGAAAGGTCTTTGAAAATGATATGAAGGTTTATACATCACATTTTTATTTAAGCAAATCGTTTTCGAGATATCAGGTCTCAATGTCTGAAAAATGTGTCCCCCCCCCCCTCTATTTTTTAAACTACGCGATATAAAATTCTTAAAAAAAATATATGTTATGCACATTAATAAACTCTATCAACGATTTTTGGTTTGATAAAATTATCTCCTATAGTTTTTGAGGTAGGTTGATTTAACTGTATTTTTTTAATAATAAATTGATAATGGTACGGAACCCTTTGCGCGCGAGTCCGACTCGCACTTGGCCGGTTTTCTTTTACATGCGCTGGGTTAGACATATTTTTGCGGGGATTACGAAACAGGCTGTAAATGTTACTGACTGTACTCACGTACCGTAGACTTATTAAGTATTACCTCACAGCCCCTGTAGGGTCAGGGCGTCCATTGTATGTCACACGAGTTGTTTTTGTTTTCACTCATTACTATGGACCCTACGGCCCTACCGCGAACTTCGAAATACGCAAATTTCGAGGATTTGTCTCTCTCGCTCTAATGACGCCTTCGTTGGTGTGACAAAGAAACATCCTTGAAAGAATGGTCTTCTTATATCTATGACGTTAAGGCTATCGAAAAAAATGTGAGTCTAGCCTCATATTAATAAGAATTTATATATAACTGATAAAAGTTCATTCTTAGAAATCACAGACTATAAGCTCATAATTTCACATAACAAATTCATTGATATATAGGACCATACATTTTTTTCGTTTTCATACATAATAAATAAGTGTGAGAGAACCTTAAGAATAACACAAAATTTAATTTCAGGTGACTGACGGCACATGTCAAAATAAGTAGCATTATGATGATGTAATAATGGTTGCAATATTATACTCTTGTTCAGTCATTAAAGTCAAGTCATTATTTTTTTAATAACTCAATAACAATAAGAGTTAAGATACTAGTTTCTTAGAGAAATTTATTATTTTTGATCGAAATAAGCTCTTTAATTTAACGGAAATCAATAGAAACACGGTGTATAGTGTCAATGTACCAACGTTTTGTCATTAATGTCATTATGGTTTCTAATCCCACCTTGTTGACGTTCGACGTCGGTAAACTCGGTAGGACTTGTTCTTTGGTATCTTAAATCTATTAATTTATATACATACTACGTTTACTATATAAAAACACAAACATAAAATTTATGTCGCATGCAAAATGGTTTTTAACGGACACTGCCGTTTTGTTGACTAGTGAACCCTGAAAATCGACAGAGAGCTGTAATTAATTAACCAAAGTCAAAGTGAAAACATGATACACTACAGTGTAGTAAGTATATTTCGATAATTGGAACCACAAGGCATGGAATATTAATGGTAGCGTGTGTCAACACCGTTTTAATTATTTTTTATATTGAAATAGTAACAAACAAATAATATACACAATAATATACTTAGGTACTTAAATCCATAGAAAACAACCATGAAGAAGAAGAAGGAACAACATATTTTTAAGACAAACAGGTCTTAATCACGTACTTACGTTTAATTATATCCTGACGTTTCGGGCATGACGTTACACCCGTGGTCGCAGACAGACTGGCGAGAAAATGTATCAACACCTTCGAGTAAGAACGGGTCTTACTCGAAGGTGACTTACGTCTTTAAAATATGAGTGATAATAATCGTGAAAGCTTAAATCAATACGAAGGAACAAGCCGGGATTCAAATCGGGAACTTCTAGCTTGTTACTTCAAATATGCTGTCAAACTAAACTAACTGCTGTCAAAGTGTGCTAACAAACATTATGTTCTATTTCAGGTACGTTTCATTACAAACACTACTAGTCTCCTACTTCGCTTCACGCGCACATTGAAGGTAATAAAATAAACAATAAACATCATGCAACAATCTTAATACAATAAATCGACTTAATTCCAACGTAATTTCATTTGAGGCTTGTATTGTTTGCACTATTTACCGACGATATATTTAATAAATGTATGCAGGTATACTTAAATCCTTTCAAAATAAATGTCTAAGAAACAAAAAATATTTACGCCAAAACTCAGAATAAAATTATCTTACCGGGATCAAGTAAAAGTCAAAGCACAATCATCACGTAATAGATACCTTGAGACGTTCACAAGAAGTGCAAAAATGGAGGTGTAATAAAACGTATGATAGATACCTGCTCCTTCACCTTTAATCATCAATTTATCAACACAATACTAAACCAAAACAATGTGGAAAAACAAACTCTTATAACCTTTTCTCATTTCCACATCGCGATTTTCATTTAATTTGTTTCGTGTCACAAAAAAGTAACTGACAGCGCTTTGCGCCTCTTTAAACCCAATTCTGAAGCGAATCGAGTTTACGGCGTAAAAAAGGTTTGTTTCTAGCATTAATGCACGTTTACGTCTGTCAACTATATTATTTAGTGTACACTGTTTGGAACTTAACTTTAGACAAGTAACAAATCCCATATTTTCAACGCGTTTCCGCTGACGTGAAACCTTTACCTTCTCCTTTAATTCAAGTAGGTATTTTTTACTTAGTGAGTTTTGGTTGTCAACGGACGATTTACCATACCGACTACGGAGGTTGTCCTAAAATACACCGTTACCACCAGTTTTTGTTCCAACCTGTATTTTTGTGTTCCTAAACGGTACAAGTTTGTCTCTACATTAGGACCCTAACGTGCTACGACGTAGCTATCAGTGTATTTTCTGCCTCGACGTTAATTTAAGGCGCATTCAGACCAAACGAGCCTTCGCTATTTTAACTCTACGAAATTCGATCGTTACACAAAATGTTATTCGTTGATTTCGTAGAGTGGGGGATAGAATAGCGAATGTTCGTTTGGTCTGAATGCACCTCAAGCTGCATTAAGACCAACCAAGCATTCGCTCGTTCTTTCCTCCACCTTTCCAAAAAGTCCAGAAGCGGATATGAAAAAAAAGTTCCAAGAATACTATTGAAAAATGTACGGCTTGGGTTACGGGATCAAAAAATGTGTTAGGCACGAGAGAAATAAAACTATTCTTCCGTACATTCTTTCAACCTGTCTTTGATAGTTTCTATGGAATACCTTTCTTGAGCTTTCAATCCAAATATGTGTTTTATTCTGTAGTACAAAATGATTTTCTTTCTTCCTAATAATAAAAGGAACACCACTGTTTCTAAATTCCTTAAATCAATATATTTTCTCCAGAAATTTCTTCCAAGGAATTTAAACAATCGCGGAACGAACGTCAATATTAACAATTCTAGTTAAACGGGCTCCCCTGTCCCTGACATTTTCACGTCGAATTAGCCCTTGTTATCAAAGGCATGTCCATTTTAGTCGTTCGCCTTTCCCTTTACAAACAAGAAAGGGAAAGGAAAATGGCGGTGTCTTGATGAATAAACAGCAGATGTTTGGAACGACGCACGCCCTGAATCGTTCGAAGTTTACAAATTTCGGTTTGATCTAGTTGTCAGGTCACTCGCAGCATATCGTGCGAAGTTTTCTTGTCAGAATTTGATGAAAAGATGGGGTTGCTTATAACCCGTGAGATCTAAGAAGAAACTTTTGACAGTTAATGTTAACCTTTATTAATCTGAGGGTAAAACTCACCTTTTTTCCGATAATATTAACGTCATGTGTATGAGGCTCATTGCTCAGGTGTCAAATATTTTCGTCTTTAGATCTCGCGGGCTATAGTAAAATAATAATAATATTCTGAAGAGATGTCCATACTTGAAAGACATGGTTTTTTTAACTATAAGATCGGCAATTTTGTCCTCTAGTTAGTGCTGTTCTTTACAATATAATTATCTAAATTTTACACCAATCCTGCAATCTAACCATAAAATGAAACAGCATCATAAATTATAATTAAATCACCAGAAGTTTATTAAAACCCAGTTAATGCAGTAAAGGGTTAATTGCATGCATTTTAATTATAGCAATTGTCCGGGACCGAACGTGGGACCGCGGGCAAGACGGATCGCTGGCCAGGCTAATTACATTCGGGCTCGGTTTCATTGCATTAATTAAAATAGTGCATGGTCTGATTTTACTGTGCCGTCTCATAGCAGCTTATTCTAGATAATTATGAATACTATGATCTAGTTTAAATTGGTCTAAAGGCCGGATCGGATGCGTGTTTGCGTGTGCGTGGCGTTCGCGTTGTAGCATATGTAAATGTCATATTAGATGGCACACTGCTTGCGTGGAATACACGCGCGCGCGCTACTACGCATTCGGTGTGTTTCGGCTTTTAACGCTAACGTTACGACTATGTGAATTTACTATTTTCTTTTATTTTAAGTTGTCCCCTACTTTTTTTTCATTTGGATCTTACCAATTTTTTTATATATTTTGTATGGCGATGACGGAATGGAAAGTTCGTTTCAATCATGTAAATTTTGGGACAAGGCTTTCTCCTGTAAGGACCGAATTATCTCCAAATTTTGAAAAAAGTGGCTCACATGAGTCAATTTCAAAGGTTTTATTCATTTACAAATGGAAGTTTAAATTACGTAAACAAAATGTACCCGAAAACAAGTGATGGCAATAACTGTAAACAATTAATAAGATTAAAACACGTCGGTATATTTATTGTGTAAACACGACTGAATATATTTTTTGCCATTTATAAGCGAAAGGCATTTATTGTAATTCCATTGTTTGCCGCCCCGAATTAATTGTTTTATTCGCGGAACGGGGTGTACCGATACTTGCTCACTCTTTTCATTTTAAAAGGACATTGTTGTTAATCAATGACAAGTGACAACATTATCAACAACAGGATGCTTAGCCAAGTTGCCAATCGCTTGCGTTTAGTAGCGTATCGTAGTTTTCCCTCTCTGTCACTCTTTCATATTAGTGCGACAAAGACAGTTAGCAGCCTTTTGTTTACGATTGACGATTTAGCGTTAGCGATTGGCAACTGGGCCGTGTGGTGAAGGCAGTAAGAATACATTTTTCATCACCCCAATTCCTCCTGCGGGTGTCGTAAGAGTCGACTAAGGGATTGAAGTGTCACTGACCATTATTTAATAAAAGATTGATGATGGGCAGCAGCGTCATCATAGTGGACACATTACTGCGATCGCCAATCCGCTTGCCCAGCGTGGCGATTAAGGGCATTTACCTCCTAATGCGTCTCTACGCATAGCTAATAGGAGAGGCCTACGTCCAGCAGTGGATTATCATAGGCTGATGATGATGATGATGATTGGCAACTTGTCTAAGCACCCAGACAATGGCAGGCCGCAGCCACTCGCAGCGTTTGATAACTAAGCAGGACACGCGTTATTATTTATAATTCGAGATGTAATAAAGTTAATTCACATATTTTCAACTCTTAAGTAAGTGGGTATCACATGCTTTGATGTTTGCTATAGACTCTATTTCAATGTAAAATAAGAGCGATGACGTACCAAAAGCTACATGAAGCATGTCAGTGGATACTTGAAAACAATTGCCAGTAATTCGTATTACCTAGGTATTTTCGTGGTAAATTTTTGCGATTTTTGACCTTGGTGAACGTAAGACGACCCAGATCGTGATAATTCGTGATATTTTGCTGACCATCCACCTGAATCGATCACATGATTTTTGAACGAGCCCTATGCACGTATATTAAATTTGCAAACAAAGTAGGTTCGTCGGAATTGGGTAAGATGGAACAGTTTTCTGAATGGGGAAAGACAAAAAATCGTCCTTCTGCCACAGCTTCTACAAGTAGCATTTTGTCTTACCCCATTTAAAAAACCGTTTATTCTTAACCCAATGTACTACATGTATAATTTTTCACAACATATTATATCGGTTTGTTTGGACTTCCAGACGTTAAAATGATTCAAACTTGACGTTGTTATTTTGTGTCTGAAATCGTCACAAATACATTTTATCATTCCCAGGGCGCACTAGCTTTTACTAGAACTACATTCCAACATTCTACAAGTGTGCGGCGTATATTACCCCTAGTAGTGCCCTTACCACTGTCCACTATCTGTACGAGTATATCCCTTTGCAACCGAAAAGTCGAGATTTGCTAACTTAATGATGAACTCTACTCTATTGACTTTTTTTATAATTGAAAATTAACTGAAATTAACTGTCATGATCGTATCAACCCGGCCCGGGTGTAAAGGGATACAAGGCCTATTATGAGCTGCCGCTGCGTGACGGGTACGCGGTTTACAATGGCACAACGCTTGTACGTCACGCGCACGTGCACGCCACGCAAGCGGTGTGCCATCTAATATGACATTTACATATGCTACAACGCACATGACACGCACACGCGCACGTGTACAGCTATGCTATTCTCTTATTCACGCATTCGACGCTGCGTTCGTCAACGGGCTCGACGTCGAGACAGCCTTGTCTAAAATCCTAGCTGTTTTATTTGACATTAGGAATCGAGGATGTGAGCGAGGTTGTGGGCGAGTTCGTCGCTGTTTTTCGTTAAAGAATACGAATTTCGTACATTAAACGTCAAACTCTCGACGCAGTATAGTTTCAGCTCACGCCGCATTCGTCGCCGAGCACTAGTGTCGTTTAAAGTACATTAGTGAATAACATTTTTAGGCTCGACGCTGCCGCAGCGCTGACACAGCGCTGACAGCAAGGCGGTTTCCTTAGTGAATAACACTGAAGCACCGGTGTGGCTCAGCCTTTATGCTGTCCTCAAGAATAAGAACATATCAAAAACCTGGGACCATATTTAAATGTTGTGGCTTGGCCTTAAGGTATTTCACTGTCTCCTCACCACAAATTCTACAAACTGTTGTCTGTTTGTTTCGACTCGGAATTGTTGGCGATTGAGACCACAAGTGACTGCAATTTCATGGTAAAACTCAGCTAGCAGACGGCGAAGTATTCTCTTCGACTAGAAAGTTTGGTAAATAGTTGTGTGCCTGACACGGGTGTATTGTTTAAACTGCTCTAACTCACTTCGTTTCATTTTGACATATGTGATGTCATTTTATGAATAGACAGAGTTTTCAGTATCATTTCATCCAACTCAGTCACTCTAAGTTTAGCTGGAAGAGATGCCTTATAGGGATAATATGCTTACTAAGACTACAACAACAACTTAAATGTAAAATTTGCGCATATTTTAACTTTTTGGCGACACAGCAGGATGATGGGTAGTTACTAGCTACGTCACACTATGCGAGTAGAACTCTAGTTTTTTGAAGTTGTATTTTAAGATATATTGACGTGTGGCATTCCACGTCCATTCAAATGTATGTAAGGTATTATGATTACTTGAAACTTTGCTCGATGACTACATAATGGTGAATAACAAACAATCTGATTCTAGTAAGCTTAACTTACCCCTCTTACTAATTCCGCGGTCTTCTAAAGATGGATCTCTAAAGATAACGAACTTTCAAAGTGAAATAAATTCCATTTTAGAACGAAGTTAGTATCCTCTTAGGTCTAATGCATTCTCCCTAATAGCATCCCGCGACGGGGCCCATTCAACTGAGAGGAATCTTATTTTATTCGACGTCGCACACGCGAAAGCATGACATAGCTTGTTCGACTAAAATCCTTTTAATATTTTATCATTTTACACAAGAACAATTTCTGTTTTGTTAAGTACTAGCCTTTGTGTATTTTTTGCGGTGGAGGCTTAACTCTGTTCAACTGATGAATTGAAAGCTTTTATTGTAGGTACACAAACGTATGTACATACACTTGTACACTTGTACAGATACTCAATAAATTGTACAAGCGTTGTTATACATATAAATGTATTATAAGTTTGATATCTCGAGTGCACTGAAATCCCTTTACATAATTGTTATTAAACCATGAAAGAAGAGTAGAATACACAAAGAGATTTAGATCTAGTTTTTAATTTTTTTATCTAGTTTTAATTTTGATGTAGCCAGTATGGTTATACGCGCAGTGTGAACCCATGAAAAGTATATTTGAAATGCATCCGATTGGTATCAAATTTCAGACTCAACATTTGACTATTGACCATATTATTGGGTCACCTAAAATTATACGTAAATGATGATACGTAAATATGGTATATTTTATATGTTTAATTTTCTGAATATTTAGTTGTAATTTTCGTTTATAACAAAGAGATGATCCACTACATCATAATAATTATTATATTGTCAAAAAATTGTATTTAAACTATTTTTTAGTGCTATGGACTGGTTCTCAAAAAGATAACACAGTGACAATTTATATTTGACATTAAAGTGTGTTTGAATTTTTTCCTCACATTAAAAAAAAAACAACAAAACATAATGGGAGGCATGAAGTAGTTCTATTATGAAACAACTAATTCCGTTACCGGACACCAGACCAGAGTTGGGCAAAAAGTAATATGATTACTCCTTCCGATTACTTTATTATTAATATACAGAAGTAATCATATTACTTTTTGCCCAACTCTGCACCAGACCGACAACATCGTCAACTCCTGATGATGCCTCGTAGAGAGGCGAAACACGTGTCGAGTATAGTGTTATTGGTAGTGGTTTGTTATAACGTACGTACGTATTTGCGTATTTATTTTCGCGGCGGGTGGGTGTTTAAAATTAATTGCATATAAAAAATACGCAAGTAAATATAGCGGGTTACACTAATTAACTACACGTTCTGTATCGCGGAAGAGCAAAGCAATATTGTTCATCCATCAACTAATACTACCATTCTTGATGTATTTTTTTATAAAATATGAGCTGGGTAACTGGTCCAAATTCAGTCACTGAAATATCTGAAATATATTTTAGCTGCACCTAAATACTTTAATGGAATTTTATTATACAGTCAACGTTTTTACTGGAATTTCGCAATTGCATCTATTTTGTATTCATGATATTCAGAAAGGGAGTTAGACGTCCGCAGCAATAATCAATAGTACAAAGTGCAATAAACCCGGTAGCAAGTTCAATCCTAATCTATTTAATTTTATTTAGCCAAGATAATATTCTAATAGGTTGATTATTGTTTTATTATAAAACTACAAATGTTAAGGGTGCGGCTCCACTGAGGCGGAGAGGAGCGGAGATGTGCAAAATTAGCCAATGAGACCGCATCACAGTGTTTCGAATTTTGAATTTGAAGAATGTAATTGGTCAATTTTGCACATCTCCGCTCCTCTCCCCGTCAGTGAAACCGCACCCTATGGTCACCCAAATAGACCACTGGTCCTAAATTACAGTATCCCCTCGTACAAGACTTTACAGTCAAGTGCAAAAATAAGTATCGAAAGAATCCGCTCATAAATATGTTACGACGTTCTTATTACACAGAATTAGAATGCACTGGGACATATTTTTGACCATTTTATGTATTTTGTCTTTGACTGTACAAGCATAAAATTTTAAATTTTTTTTAAAATGCCCATATAAAAAGTAGCCATTTTTGTAGAATTGTACGCTTGTAAAGTTTTGTGGATTAGGCCACAGGTTGTCCAATTTTAGCGATGTATGGCCGATAAAGGGTGTTGTCCATGTCCATCCGTCCGGGTTTCCTTGCGTTGGTAGACCGTTCGGGAGCCGTCCGGGTAGGGTTTCAAAAAGGGTCCAGAGAAAACCCAGACATGGGAGGATACACGTTATCGTTATCGATACTTTATCGTTTCAAAGTAAAGTCTGGGGCAAAAAAGGGATTTATGCCAAATGTCCCGGTTTTTTTAGTTATTGTCCTGGTTTCGCAAATTTTAAGATATTAGCCCTAGGTCGATTGCGCTATTTAAACTATTGTTAACTTACATTCAATCTTTAACTGACAGAAAAAAATATTCGCATTATATTTTTACGCCTCCTATTCCACTCTTGTCGAATTGTGTGAAATTAATTAAGCAATGAGAAATTCTACTCCCGACATTCTAAACGTTCTTTTGTACACAAACGGCCAAATTCAAATGACTTCGATTCAGATTGTAACGAGTCACCCGATACCGCATTCCTTGGCTTCTTCGAATAGCAATTATAAAATCGACTCGTGATTCAAAGGGACATTACGGAACCCATCGGAGCTTTGACGTAGAGATACTGTTTGTATCGGACGTGAATTGTAATGTCAATGGTTGTTAACTTGACAAGTGAAATCGATCGTCTTTACTACGGAACCAGTGGAAAACGTAAATATGTCTCATTTCTAGATCGGAGTTACACCTAAAGGCGTACCATGACTTTGGTCGATATATCGGTAACGTTTGGTTTTGCTCAATACGTAAAGCAGGTCGTTGCGCTCGCTCCAATATGTCCGTGCAAGTGCGATAGAATGCATTACGTTACGTATCGAGTAAAACCTAACATAACCTTTACTTACCAACGGTCGCGCTTAGAAACTATTCTTTATGTTTATCAAAGCTTAACATTATCATCATCATTATCATCATTTTCAGCCGTTACTCGCCCACGGGTGAGCATAGGCCTCTCTTGTACGCCGCTGCTTCCGGTCCTGAGCTAACCTGATCCAAAAATGACCCGTACTCTTTTGAATATCGTCCACCCATCGAGCGGTCGGACGCCCTGCGCTTCTCCTGTCTGAAAACATTATGTCTACCCCTTATTCATAAACTCCTAACTTAGAAAGCCGATAAGTATTTTTTGTCCATTTCGGTCTTGTCAATACCTATGTCTATAAGACCGAAAGGGACCAACGATAATTATCGGCTTGCTAAGTCAGGAGATTTTACCAATAAGGGGGTAAGTCTCAGATGTTCGCCTCCGTCAAACGTCCTCAATAGGGAACAGTGAAGCCAATCTTGAATATGACTCGTTAGGCTGACAAAGCATCTCGCTAAACCCCGTCAGCAGTCTTCAAGCTTTCATTAAGCCACGCTATTGATTTTATTCAGCCGGTCTAATAAACGGTAAATTTGCCTCAAAACGCCGTTCCGTGGGATTTCAAAAGAAGCCTCACTATCGTTCTCTTTGTCCTGCTGGTGATTCATAATGGCGGTGTGAGGCGAGCAATCAATTTATCGGAGATATAACATATTTTAAAATTTTGTGCTTTAGTTTTTACCTAATTTGCTACCTACCTACATATAGGTTTATAGGAGCGAATAATCTAGGTCGTTTGTGGAAAATTACGTGCAATCCAATTTTAGGGGTACATTCACTCGTCCAGATGGCTTATTATATGATAGCACCGTAATGTGGTCATGCGTTTATTGTTCTAGGCGTCTCTTTTGCGCTTACATACTTCATCCATTACATCCATCTTAAGTTGTTATAAAATGTCCATAAACACTTGTTAAAAGTTAAAACCTTGGAAAGAACTTAAAACAGTAGGTCATTCGACAATATATAAATGTGACGTCACTTTTGTGTTTCATAATGGCGATCGTTTTGACAGTTCGAAAATAGTACATTTCGATGAAAGTGCAAAAAAATCATTCTAATTAAAAAGAAGTTTTTACACATGTATCGAACGACTATTTTCATAACAAGTGAACGCTAAGCGCAAAGTTTACTATTCCGCACTAGTTAAGAAAAAAAAGATGTTGATTTGACTTGCCATTCATCATGCCTATAATATTGGTTGACTTTGATTGTAATTGGGCAAGTAGGACAAGTATCATTGAAATACATAGGTAGCTCGATGATTATTATATGACTTAGGTATATGAATTAGACATCGGTTCCCCTAAGTTCGACTCGCTCGCGCTCGGTAACCAAATGGAATGTTTACCAGCCCCCGAGTCCGGACCGCAATTATAAAAGGACTGCTACGAAATCCCCTTTGCTCGATACCTACTCTTTTATCCGCTTCCTACCACTATCGGCTAAATGTACTACATTTTTCAGTTTCACGGTAAGTACGTTCTAGTTATTTTGAAGATTATAGATTATAGCACAGGCTGTTACTAGTAACGCGATTGTGAAACAACAGGGTCGCGTTTCATAAAGATACAATTTACAATGTCGCTGTTTGCCTCTCTAACGCGCGCACATATTGGGCTATTGGCTAGAAAGAGAGGCAAACAGCAAAATTGTATATTGTAACTTTGTAAAACGCGACCCAGGCCTATATTATGAGCTTCTGCAGGAGTCTAGGATGCTTAGCCAAGTTGCCAATCGCTAACGCTTGGTAGCGTATCGTAGTTTTCCCTCACTGTCTCTCTTTCATATTAGTTTGATAAAGAGCCTTTCGTTTACGATTGACGATTAAGCGTTAGCGATTGGCAAATTGTCTAAGCACCTAGGTACGTAAAGCGATAAGTATAAATGTGTGAGAATTACAGATTCGTACGCAAAGTCACGTGATCATTTCCATACATTATTATGGTCACGGGACTTATCGCTTACGGTATAAAATTGCAGAATGGCATCTTGGTTAGGCCAGTAGGCCATAAATATACAGCTCTCCGATTCTAGAAATATCAATAACGAAACGAACAACCCACATTTTAATGGGAAACGCAATTCTAATATTTCACAATGTGATGCGGAATGTTTAGCAATAAGGTCACTGTAAATAAATTAAAGAAATAATTCCGCTATCAAATAAATGGTAAAAATAACAAGGAAACACGCAACACGGACTTCACGGATAGAAGCCGCCAACACAGATGCTTCGATATTCACTTCTGTTGTGCTGTGCCCCACAAATCATGCTGGGGTGATTTTTATTGTACCACTTTATTGGCATGATTAATATCATCAATATGTATGACCTGTACCGAATTGCATTGTGGTACACTTTTTGTTAATGTTATAAAAAAAAAAAAAAAAACATGGCGAAACGCTAAAAAAGACATTACATATATGGGACCAATGTAGGACTTATTCGTGGGGCGTTAGCTCGGCAAATAGTTTGCTCTGTCTAGTTTGCAAGTAATCTATGAAATGTAGAAATTTCAAGAATGTCTTTACTTTGTTATCCCGATAAACAAAGCGACGAGGAGATCTGTTTCAATATTAAAATGTTTCTAGAGGGATTTTTCTTGTGTTTCGGCGTAGTTTTCGGATTCTGTCAAATCAATTTAGTTTCTGTGTAGGTACTATAAGACCCACTTGTACACAAGCTAGATTCACAAGGGGGTTCACCAACTTACATCACATCATTAACCTCTCTTAGTCCACTTCTAGACGTCCGGCTCCTATCAACTTTAGCGTATGCATTAGGAGGTATGCCCATAATCGGTACGCTGCTGGGCAAGCGGGTTGGCGATCGAAGTAGTGTGTCCACTGATGAACTTATCGATTATATTGACCGATGTTAACAATATTTCTTCAACTGTACATAGGTCACTGTTAAGTTTTCTGTGAACGAAACTCTTACTCGTTTATTTCAAAGTTAAGATCTTCACACAATATAACAACTCCACGCCAACGCGGCAACTCTTCTCACTCTCGATGAGTAGTAGTCAACTGGTTGATTCGCCCAATGGACAACGCCGCATGAACGAGTGGTCAATGCATTTGCATTGACCACTGCACCAACCATTTGGTTGGTCGATATACATCTGTCGCAAAGAAATAATCGCCGCGTGGACAACTGTGTGACCAAAATGTGTGACGAACGTGTCGGGGTTGTCCTTTAGTGTACGACGCGTCGACCACTCGTCTAAAGGTGCATGCAGACCACAAGAGCATTCGCTGTTCTAACCCCCCACTCTACGAAATTCGATCTATACACAAAACGTGATTGGTTGATTTCATAGAGCGGGGGATAGAACAGCGAATTCTCTTTTGGTCTGTACGCACCTGTACACTGCTTCCATATAAATTTTCAATTAAACCTAGAACACCTAGGTATACACATCTATTTGGCATAGAGTCGAGTCGCCGTTCAAAATCAAAATCAAAATCAAAATCAGTGCCGTTGAGTTGCTATACTTGCTATAAATGTTATAATATGCGAAGACCTTTATAAGATTGTGTTAACTTGTCGGTGAGACAATTACTCATTCCTCATTCAACGGCGGCGTGTCCAGTTATTAATAATCGTTAAACGCCATTGTGCTTTCTTTTTACTTTCTATTCAATAATTCAATGGTTTCTTTTGAAGAAAAATTTTATAGTAATCTAAGGCTTGACGTGCAAGTTGTACAAAAATTGTGGTGTTACGTTTACGTGCACATTCAGTAGGTGTGTATGTAGGTGTAAAGTAGTAGATTTTCAGATACCTGGCCAGAGCCTTTTGTGGCGTGATAATTTATGCATAGTCGGTGTACGACACGTGCCAATTTGTAGTGGGCCAATTAAATGACAAAAGTTTCGAGTGGCCTTCGTATTTGAAATGGACTTTACCTATTTATATAGTCCATTTCAAATACGAAGGCCTGATGCCACTCGAAACTTTTGACATTTAATTGGGCCACTACAAATCTACCGCACATTGTACCTGTAGTAAAAATCTTCGTAGTCTGTTTCATCGCAGTTTTTTAACA
This sequence comes from Thaumatotibia leucotreta, assembly GCA_025490895.1. NCBI lineage: Eukaryota > Metazoa > Arthropoda > Insecta > Lepidoptera > Tortricidae > Thaumatotibia > Thaumatotibia leucotreta. The sequence goes on along the minus strand of JALPQI010011509.1, from coordinate 17,911 downwards.
AATCACATTTTTACTAGTAGGTGTTTGCAAAACTATAATAAAATCTATAGACCTGCGTAGGTACCTGTAGCATTCTAATCGATCTCGCCCGAGAATACCAGGTACCTACTTAAGCCTAACATCGGCAGGTAAAGTATTAGTGGCTGTTTTACGATTCTAGACCACAAGCGGCGATATTGCGCCGGTCGGATTTGCATGGAAAGAGCCCTGGAGCCGCGGAACGGCTACGATTGCCACCAAACGGCACCTGGGTGCTGTTCACAACCCTCATCTGGCAGATAACCAGTATCATATGAAGTAGTTCAATCAGTAATAGTGAACCAGTAGCCGTACCACTTTGCAAGTGTCGGTAACGTTAGGTTTTACTCCATACGTAAATCCAAAATATCAGTGCGAGCGCCATAGAATTCAACGTATCGAGTAAAACCTGACGTGTCCTTTACTTTCCAACTCATGGTATGGCTACTGTTCCAGTTTCTCATACACTTGCTTATAATAAAATATTTGGTATACTCTCTTTGGTTAGATATTTAACGAAGGGCTGATTTTTCAATCCTCAGTTAAAAGTATTACCATCCTTATCGCTGGTCATCAGTCAAAAAAGGATAGAGCTAACATTCATTTGACAGTTACTGTTAACTGGGGATTGAAAAATCAGTACTAAATGTAAACAGTCCTGCAGTATCTTTTTAATGAAAACCACAAGTAGAAAATAGGTTTTAGCAAGTATACATGATATAACAAGGAAATACATTGATTTACAAAGTTTTAATTCATGAAGTATTTAGTTTGGATTTTTAAATGCTTTTTTCAATGAAAATATACGGCAAGATTGTTTACATTTAGTTTAATACATAACCAAATAGAGTATAAACAATCTCAGTAGTAGTAAGGGTCACGGTCCATACAAAGTTGAGAAAAATTGTGCGCTGCGAGTTACAGTTTTGTAATTTTAACCAGAGCTAGAGGGTCTCAAAATAGTAGATTTTAGATGTGGAGGGAAAACCAATTCCCCCCCTGAGCGCGGGGGGAGGGGGGTGAATGTGCATGCGGAAGGGTTGCGTTTAATATTTTTTTACTAATTAATAAGGTCTACTATGCGTTGTTTGGTATCATTTTCGTGTAAAACGGACCTGTAAAATCCATTTTTTATCATAAACATGATCAATTTCATATAAAAATGTACATTTTTTGGAGTAAAAGTAAAAAAGTCTCCGTTTTTATTTTAATTTAAGCGTCATATAAGTATTAAAAAACAAACTTATCCAATTTTAAAAAATAGTGTAGGATAGCAAATTTATTGCAGATTTTAAAAATATACACATTTTGTAGCATTTCATACAAAAATTCACTGAAAAAAAAATTGTTGACGCGTACCTCCAACAAAAACCTCCGCGTAACCTCAAAAAAGAGACTTTTGTGCCGGAAACTGGTCATAGATTATGCATATTTTTGTACTTACATATTATTGTTCATATTACAATTGTAAATATTTATTGATATGAAAGTAAATTGAATATTTTCTGATCTTCTTTTTTTAAATAACCTAAGATTATTAAAATTTTTATTTGTTCAGATTCTATTTTTAGATTTTATCGATTATTGTTTGCCGCGTGTATATTATATTATATATCTGGTCTATCTGATCACATGTATGATATATAGTATCTGATTATATGAATCGGAATGGGTAATCATTTTTACAAGTGTTATTAGGTAATGATCTCATTACCAAAGACGATAAAGGTAATTTTCACTAACCGGGACTAAACAACTAACCCAGTTCACCCACGTTAAAAGTTTATATCATATGGGATTTGACAATCAATTGTTAAACGTTTACTTCATAAATCATCATTATTACCATATCAGCCGAAAGACGTCCACTGCTGAACATAGGCCTCCCCCAAAGATTGCCACAATGACCGGTCCTGCGCCACTCGCATCCAGCGGACTCCTGAGACCTTCACTGTCCACCTTGTGGGGGGCCTACCCACGCTGTGCCTTCCACCTGCGAGGCCGCCGCTTTAGCCATCGGTTCTACGTGCAATGTGCCCCGCCCACTGCCACTTTAGTGATTCGGAGAGCTATGGAGCTATACTTTGGTTCTGCTGCGGATCGTCTCATTTCTAATACGACCTCACAGAGAGACTCCCACCATAGCCCTCTCCATTGCCCTGTGGTTGACTTTAAGCTTTCTTATGAGGCCCATTCTAAGCGACAACGTTTCAGTACCGTATGTCATCACTCTTTTAAATCTTTGATCAGTGTGTGTTACCACACTGATCACATACTTTTGTCTTCAAGAACTGCGGAATATTGGACGAAAAGATGTGTCGTAGCTTCCCAAACGCTGCCCAACCTAGTCGGATTCGATGATTGACATCTTACCCTAGGTATTGTCCTAGGTATATTATAGTCGTCTACACCTTCGAGTTTAGTCTCCGATTGTAAGAGGAGTTTTCGTCTTATCCATGTTCATCCTAAGACGAACTCGCTCGAAGGTGCTACTGAGGTCAGCGAGCATCGTACTGAAATCTTCCAAGGTCTCAGCCAAGACCACCGTATCATCAGCGAATCGAAGGTGAGTGAGGTACTCGCTGTTTATGTTGATACTCACCTTCTCCAGTCCAGTCTTAAAGACATCTTCCAGTGCTGCGGTAAACAGATGAGGGGAGATAACACCTCCTTGCCTGACTCCCCGCTGCAGTATAATATGGATCAAGCTCTGGTCTTGGAGTCGGATTGACATAGTGGCGCTTTCGTACAAACACCTCAACATTTCGACATAGCGGTAGTCTACTTGGTACCGTTAAAGAGACTGTAGTACTGCCCAGAGTTTCGATCAAATCGAAGGCCTTGGGGGTTACCATGACGTACTAATGCGATTCAGTTTAGGTTCTGGGAAAGGGGCAGTAATACACGACTCGTATAGCTTTGTCCCTTTCTCTCGACCTAAATTAAACCGCATTAGTACGTCATGGAAACCCCCCTTATCGTAGTCCACAAACGCTAAACGCTAAACAGAGGGGCAGGTTATACCTATTCCTCGGTCTTCTGTATAACATTTACGAAACGCCAATTCGGAAACCGGCTTGTTCGTCAGGCTGGAAGTCATCAAGCCTGCGTGCAAGACGATTCGTAATGACTCTTGAAAACATCTTATAAATATGGCTCGGAAGTGAGATGGATGCGTTGTCATCTTGTTTCAAGAACAGTACCACCACTCTTCTGTTCCATGCCTAAGGCGTTCTCCCTTCCGGAGTTGAACAACTTCTGAAGGGCCGTAAGGATTGGTTTACCACCTGGCTTCAGATGCTCAGCTATAATTCCGTCTTCCCCAGACGCCCTGTTATTTTTGAGCTATTCAAGAGCCATTCTAATATCACATAGGCTGATGTCCGGGATATTCTCTGTATAGTGCCGGGTCAGTCACTTACTTCATAAGAAATTTATCAATTATCAAATTCCGTGTGAAATAAACGTTTAACCCGGGTTGCTTGGTTAACCCCCAGGTTGATGCAATTTGACCTAACAGACATTATGGAGTATTTTGTTTACGCAAAATCGCTAAATTCCCGCAGAAGAAACGTACAGTCAACAATAAGTCAAAGCAACGTCCCTTTTTTATTCGAGGTACGCGACAGGTGCAATTTTTTTACAACTTATTTTTGCATGGGAAGTTCCAAAAAGTGTATATTTTTAAAAACTTCAATAATTATGCTATCTTGTAGTATTTTTTTTATTTTCATAAATTTATTCGGTAATACTTATATAACGCAACAATCAAAATAAAAACGGTGATTATTTTACCTTTATACCAATTATTATTTTTTTATGTATGAAAATCCTCATGTTTATTATCAAAAATGAATTCCCCGTGTCTGTTTTATATGAAAATGATACCAAACAATCAATAGTAGGCCTAAATATTAGACGAAAAAAATTTAAACATAACCCTTCCGTTTGCACATTCACCCCCCTCCCCCCTCGTTCAGGGGGGGAATTGGTTTTCCCTCCACATCTAAAAATTTTTATTTTTACACCCTCTAGCTCTGGTAAAAATTACAAAACTGTAACTCACAGCGCACAATTTTTTCCATTTGGACCTCTACTATAGGTTCGAACGCCAACTCGCTTGCCCGTGCCCGGGGTGATTCTGATTATCCTAATGCATACGCATATTTAGGCAATAGGAGAGGCCTATGTCCAGCAAAGGATTGAGAAGGGCTGATGATGATGCTGATATTTTTGTGATTCCAAAGCATACTCAAACTTTTTTTTTCACTAAAGGCTATGGATGATAGATTACTGCACCCTTAAGTCTCCTAGCACGAGTATGATATTTAAGTATGGATTTAGAGTATAAATGTAATTAAACGGTTAAACTCACGTGTATTTAGTATCTACGCGCGACATTTTTCGGAAAGCCTAGGTCTCCATTTTGAAGCACTGAGCCCGCGTTCAAACCAAAAGACTCGCGAGCCCGACGTGTACCTACTCATAAACAAAATCACAAAACATGTGCGTAGTGACTAAATACACGTGAGTTTTACCGTTTAGTCATATTTATAGTTATTAAATAATAATAATAATATTTTAGCCTATATAATGTCCCACTGCTGGGCACAGGCCTCCTCTCATGAGAGGGATTGGGTCATTAGTCCCCACGCTGGCCCTAAGCGGGTTGGGAACTTCACATACACCTTTGAATTTATTCGCGGATGTATGCAGGTTTCCTCACGATGTTTTCCTTCACCGAAAGCTAAAAATAAATATCATCTGATATTATTCCGTACATAAGTTTCCAAAAACTCATTGGTACGAGTCAGGATTTGAACCCACGACCTCCGGATTGAAAGTCAAACGTCTAAGCCACTGAGCCACCACCGCTTCTATATTATATTATTTATAGTTATTATGTCTCCCGAAATTCAATGGTTTTGGAGATCAAGTTGTACTGGACAAACTTGTAGCTGGTAATGGCGAATAGTGTCTGCATTGCCTCGTCGCCGACCAGAATCTGGGAGCAGCCATTAAAGAAAAGATTACGGTGTTTGTGACGAAATAAAAAAAATTGTGACCTTAACAAAATCTGACTGCCAATCTAAATGATGCTAGATTCGAAAATCCCTTCAGGTGCATTTAGACCAAACGAGCATTCGCACATTTTTTTTTTTTTTTTTTTTATTTATTTGGAAAGCAAACAGCAACAAGTGAGCAGGATGTAAGGTTTCTAGTACACTGTATAGACATTCACTTATTCCCTTAACAGCTCTCACTAAGACATATATCAACAGGAATATTACTACACTTAACATGTGGATAAAGTACAAACTACTTATTTATAAATATTAATGACAAACCAAAAGCTAAATTTATAAGACAATACCTAATTTACAACAGCGCAAAATTATAGTATTTATTGATTACAAGGTAAGATTTTTGAAAACTTACAAAAATATTTATCCATAGCTAATTTTATTATTTTTGTTTTGAATTGGTACTTACTGATATTAAAGATGTCGACTGAAACCCAAAACTTATTATACGCGTCACAAATACGGTGCAAAGGAGCGCGCACCCCGGCGTGGCTAGAGGAGAGCGGGACGGCGAACGAGGCGAGGGATCGCAGTGAGCGCGCGTTGTTGCGCGCAGGGACTCGAAAGCGAAGTTGCTCGAGAAGTTCGGTACTCTTATAATATCCTCTGCAAATATTAAATAACACCACTGCATCGGACATTTTACGCCTAGCTTCAAGAGATGAAAGATTATATTTTTTTAAAAGAGCAATATAAGACATTTTTTTGCCTGTAAGTCTTCGGTGCATTGACCTCAAGAACCGTTTTTGCACCATTTCAATGGCCTTGGAATATTTCTCATATTTGGGGTTCCAAATGACCGAGGCGTACTCGAGATGTGGTCTTACAATTGTTTTATAGAGAGTCAGATATGTTGTGGCAGTTTTGAACGGTTTGGCTGAACGTAATATGAACCCTAACATACGCATCGCTTTGGAAACTATATTTTCAATATGGACATTAAAATGCAACTTAGCATCAAAAAGAACACCCAAATCCCGGCACTGATTAACTTTGCCTATCGTACCATTCCCAATTTTATATCCATAATTTACGATATTTTTACGGTTCTTGGTAAATGTTGTTTGCATGCATTTATCAACAGCAAGTTGCAATTTGTTACGCAGGCAATAGTCAAAAAACAGCTCTAAATCCTTTTGAAGCAATGCAGAGTCATTAATGTGTTTTATGGATTTGTAGATCTTAAGGTCATCAGCAAATAAGACAAACTTGGAATTTCGAAAGCAAAGGTTAATATCGTTAATAAATATAACATATAGGAGAGGTCCCAAAATTGACCCCTGAATTACGCCAGATGTAACCTCAGTTTCAATCGACTTGAAACCATTGACAACAACAATTTGAGTTCTATTGGATAAATAAGAGATAAACCACCTAAGGAGATTCCCTCGAATGCCATTAAACGCTAGTTTTTGCAGTAGCAGCAAATGATCTACCTTGTCAAAGGCTTTGCGGAAATCAGTGAATATGACATCCACTTGCTCCCTCGCATCCATAGACTCAAACAAAAAGTTGCTGTAAGATAGTAGATTTGTAACAGTAGACTTGTTTTTCATGAACCCATGTTGCTCAGATAGAAGGCTGCCTTCAACTGATGGGTAGACAATATCATGTATCAGACCTTCAAAAAGTTTTGGGATAAATTTATCCCCCACTTTACGAAATTCGTTCGTTAAACAAAACGTGATTCATCGAAATTCGTTGATTTCGTAGAGTGGGGGATAGAATGAGCGAATGCTCGTTTGGTCTAAATGCACCTTTCTGATGATATGACTGTAACACTTAGTGAAGTAACACTAATAATAAAAAAATAATCTCGAAACATTAAACACATTTTAACTCAAAATCAAGGTAAAAGTATACGCGTCCTTATAGTAATAGAAGTATTAAGTAGTGTTTACATAATATATAAAATCAACAATATCAATGCACGTCAAGTGCTAACACTTGCCCTAACACTTGACGTGCATTGATATTGTTGATTTTGATTGCATATACAATACCAGTCGTATTTTAATTGATAGAAGACATATTAGGTAGAAACAGTGACGAAGGTTTTTGAATAGTATCCTTTAAATAAGAGTCACAGTTTTTTTAATTCACCGCATCAAAAACAGACAAAAGTTAATAATTACTTGAATTTCGAATATTCTGGCTCATGGCAAAATGCGGATTTAAAGAAGACCGCCGCTACTAATATTATTTATTAAAAAACTGCTTTCATTTCAACAAAATACCTGCCCCTCATAATGAAATGTAGCTCGAAGTTTTTCCAGTTACCCGTTATCTACGGAACAAAGTAATATCTCAGTGTAACACCCTCGGCAAGATGGGACTTTGTCTCATTAAGTACGTTTATGAAGCAGGCTCATTTATTAGGCACAGCTGTGACCCCGTCTTAAGGCACGTGAGCTTCGTTGTAATCATTTTCATGTTGAGATTCTTTTGTTTACTTCCTAGTACTGTCAAGTGCAATAGTACTTACCAGGGCTCGGATACCGGTTTTTACTCCATACAAAAGAACGGTTCGAATTTCGTTCTTTTTTATTCTTCGGTATATAAATTCTTTGTTAATGGAGTAAATTAAAAATACGACGTTGGTAATTTCATAACATTTTGAGTACTACATAAAGAATATAAAACATTTTAAATATTGGGCTATTTCGAGGTTCTCGAAAAAAACCGGTTCCGAGCCTTGGTACTTACATTGTGCATCAAGGGAGCATACAAGGGAGCGACCGTGATGCATACAATGTTTTTCATCACACTTGCCGACAAAAAAATAAGTTTTAAGACAAAATATGATTAAATGACGTACTCACATTTCTATTACTCCCTAGGGAATTTCACTTTTCTATTACTCCCTCTATGCATGCAAGCAATGGTGCGCTTAGACAGCAAGTGTGATGAAAAAATATGTATCGAAAGAATCCTCTTAAAATATGATACGACGTCCTTATTACATAGAATTAAAGTGCACTGGGATATATTTTGAGCATTTCTATACAGGGTGTTTTTTACATTTCCGTTAAATTGGACTGGTATTCGGTTTTTGTTAATTTCGTATTTTTTTTTGTTAATTTCGTTTTCATACATAATTTGAATTGGCAAGTATCAGAGAACATTAAGAATAAGATCTCAGATCTCAGGTGACGGCACACGTCAAAATAAGTAACATTAGGATGTAATACGTAAAGGTGCGCTTGCAATACACTTGTTCAGTCATTAGTCATTAAACTTATTTTTTAAATAACTCAATAACAGTAAGATTTAGATTTAGAGAAATTGATTATTTTTGACCTAAATAAGCTTCCCTTTCATTTAATGGAAATCAATCGTGTATACACCTTATTTTGCCTCTGAGTGTACTGTCATACAAATTGTATACGAGTATTATTATTGAGAGTTGACTTCATAATTGTCTTAGGTTGAATAGGGTTATAATTCAACCTTTTTGAGGCATTATGTAAAATTTTCAACTACATTAGCAATGATTCACAAAATATTTACAACTTACTATTTACTACTACTAATTTACCAGTTAACTGCACTATTAATTTAATTTCCGTCCAGCGATCAATCGAATGTGTTTGAGTTTAGATATCTGACAAAATCTTCTTCTATTTAGTGTTATCCCGACCTTTACCATACGTAGATTTCCTGTCTTTTACTAACTATATTAATAAGATAGTCTATCTCGCGGCGACATATTGTCGCATCAATCATGTGCTAAGCCCACAGGCCATTTCAAAATTACGCATAATAATGCTTTAATTCCATAGGTTAGCGTATGACCTCAAGTTCATCGAACACCTAACTGAAAAATACCTCCCCAATCCCTAAGTTCATGTTGCTATATCATTTACCGGTAGATTAGATCCGGATCTTTAGTCAATAAGGAAAGCTCACACGAAAATGTAGTGGTCTATTGAAGTAATTCCGACTGCTGCATATACCTGGGGCAATTTTCAAAATAATATAACGCTAAGGTCTTCTAGATCAGTGACAGGTCTAGCTTACAACCGTTGAGAAGTTTAGCTGATATAGCATATAGTATAATTGCTGATGCTTTTTCGCGAACGAAACGCAACCGTTTTGGTCGCATTCATAAAATGTAGTAAGGGAAAGAAAAATCTTCGCTACGCTACTGAACTTTAGCGATTGCCATCGTGGCTACTATTATTAAACCAGAGGCCCTATCGAACCACGAACGAATTGTTGCCTCTCTCTCGCACTAGTGAATTCGTACGTATGTGTGAGGCATTCGTAGATATGCTGGTAGGTATGTTCGTTCGTGGTTCGCGGTAGGGCCCCAGGCTTGCTGCGAACTTCGTAAAACGTACGTTTTGAGCGTCTCTTGCTGTCATTGTCTGACTTTGCGGGTACTTGGTTGTTTCATACATTTTATCGCCAATTTGGCACATCTCGGGCAGTGTCACTAGGCACAAAGCTTTAACCCGCAAGGCCCCAATACAGGAGCATTCCATGAAAACATGTCGTAAGCGACACTGTATTTTCAATACTTTTTAAAAATTAAATTAGTACTCTGAGTTACGTCATAATAATAACATATCAAGGCTTTAAGATTGGCAGTGTTTCCTAACAGCTAGCATATTTTATTGGGGTAGCTACCATAGTGAGTCGTAAGCGACAAAAAGTAGATGTTTTCATGGAATGTTCCTACATCGGTTCGTTCGTTCGTTCGAACATGTAACCATTGGGAACAAGGGCAGCCAAGACGCGGTCACGTCGAGCCGGGCTGACGCCGAGCACGTCCATTCGCAAATGGCGCGCAAAATTATACGCTCCGCTCCATACACATGAGCGCACAGTAATGTACTCGGGAGCACAGATATTTGTTAGAGTAGATCGTCCGTGGACCGGCTGTAACTTCGCCGTCTGACTACAAATGTACTGAGCAAGAAGAGTGACGACCTGTTTAAAAAAATTCGCAATACTTTTAAGTTAATTTGGTATGTAGATTAGTAATTAATTAGTATTTAATTAGTAGTAGGTTACCTGGACAAGTGGCGTTGTTAAACAAAATATTGTTCCGCATTTTTTTACCTATTCCTTATCTGAATTGTCAGCCTCCGTAGCCTAGTTGGTAGTGACCCTGCCTACGAAGCTGGAGGTTCCGGGTTCGAATCCCGGCGAGGGCATTATTTGTGTATTTATTTATCACAAATATTTGTTCCTTGGTCATGGTTGTCTATGTATTTAAGTATCTATATGTATCTATCTATTAAATATATCATCGCCTGGTACCCACATCACAAGCCTTAATTGAGCTTACCGTGGGACTAGGTTGATTTGTGTAAGATGTCCCAAGATATTTATTTATTTATTAATTTGATACTGAGTATGCCCTTAAATATTTCACCAGATCACCATAGATTGCCACAAGAGTTAATCGCTACAACTAAGGTAACAGAACCAGTAACTAATAGATAAAGCCACGCAATAATGTTAATGCATAAAAATATACATTTTCTTTGAAATACCACAAGTAAGTAATTAACCAAGTAAGTAATTAAATGGCATTTTAAAGAAAATGTATCTATGTATTTATTTGGTTTGCAACTGTTTGTTTAAAGCCGTATGGTGGTTGGGTGAATATATAATCACTGGTCAGCACTGTCAGCAACTACATTGATTCATTCATGGACGTAAGAAGTATAAAACTTTAACACTTCAAAACCTGAACCAAAAGGATCTTAACACGTTTCTTCCTCACCATATTATGTACTCATGTTTCTTGTGTTACAAATCGCGTTATATGGGATATCTATTTATATGGTATGTCTTCGTTGAGATCCTATACCTCCAAACGCAAACAGAAATAAGAAAAAGAAGTGGTAACCCACATACGACATTTGTATAACAGAGCAGATTCACGAGCTCATCTGGTTATGTAGATTTATGCTTTCGGAAAAGGATGAGCGTCGTTTTAAAATGTAACGAAAAATCCCTACTTTGCGTTATTTGCATAACTTTGACATTTGCTCATGACGTCGCCAAATGGGTTAATTAGGGGCAGGTGTGCGTAGAGGGGGTTAATCAAGCCGTTCTTTAGCGAACCGTTGTCTTTATAGTGTATTTTTGTACTTAGGTAAGTGTCATTGCTCGCAATAATTTGGACATGACTCCACAGTTGATTAAATTAATAATCAAACGAATAATTTCTTGACATTTGATTTCGAAGCTTTGAGGTGACTATTTACAAAGGTTTTCATAGTTACCGGTGTTAAATAGGTAATTTTCTGAAAATTATTAAATGATTAATTATTCAATCAACTTTGGAGTCATGGCCATATTATTGCGTACTATCACGCACATTAGTCCGATCCCTGATTAGAAGATTTTATCTAAATGCTATCTGATGTATTAGAGCGGTCAGGGTCCTCAAAAATATTCATTATAGGTATCAATCGCGACCTAACCCAAATCATCTCAAGCTAATTTATTTAGCTTACTCTTTTTGCATAGGCAAGTTAGTAGAAATCGAGTTGTACCTATTGACACCCTCTATGGCATTACCTAACTAAAAATTAACTTAAACAATTTATTTATAGTACATTGTGCATCAAGGGAGGTAAGTACGGAATTACTAACGAGAGTGTTAGAAGCCCGACGCCGTTAGGCGGAGGGCTTTTATGACTCGAGTTAGTATTCCGCTTACCGACCGTGATGCATACAATGTTTTTCATCACACTTGCGGACAAAAAAGTAAGTTTTAAGACAAAATATTATTCTATGACGTACTGACATTTCTATTACTCCTTAGGGAATTTCTCTTTTCTATTACTCCCGCTATGCACGCAAGCAATGGCGCGCTTAGACAGCAATTGTGATGAAAAATACTTTTTTTTTGTATACGAACTACTGCGTCCCGAGGCTTTCGTATTTCTACATGTAATCATCGCCAACAGAAGAGGGAAGATGTTGGGACACCTTATACGACACGACGAATTAATTAAGACCATATTAATAGAAGGAAAAGTAGAGGGGAAGAGGAAAAGAGGAAGACCGCGAAGGGTGTACATGGACCAAGTGAAAGAAAAAGTAGACGTCGTATCGTATCAGGGTCTTAAAGAACAGGCACTGGAAAGGACCATATGGTAGTTGCTCCACAGACAGGAGCCCTGCTCTTAAGTTTATGATGATGGTGAATGTCTTGATGGGATTACTATTACATATTTATAACCATAATTATTTATATTAAGAAGGTACCGAGAAGTTTAACTAAAGAGGAGATTTTTTATTAAGTCGAGCTTACAATAAATACTGGACTGGAGCGTTCTTATTATACCTACCTAGAATGTAAATATATTGGGTAGACACGTCCTGAATTATTATACCCAATGGGTTAGCCCCGACAGCGGCGCCATTGTCATTAAAACAATAACAATAAATAAGCCTTTATATTATTGGCTATTCCAAAATTACCGGCGCAAACTAATAATAATTAAACACACATAATTTACATACCAATGGTTTCAATTACTGGGCGAACCTGTAGGTAATGAGATTCCTATTCTGACAATAACTCTAGTGAATAATTTAATTATTAACCTAATAATTATTATAGTTGTCGGTACACGGTACACTGACAGATGTTCAACCCGCTTCACGAACAAATAAAACATGGAAACCGCACGCCATACTAAATTTCCTTTCAAAAACGGTCCTGAATTTTAGTGTCAACCCCTCTTCATGCATCACGGTAATGAATTTCAATATCAACCTGTAAAAACTTAAACCGCCATAGTTGTGATTGGTCCATCAAAGTTTTGATTCTATAATATATTCTATATTCTATAATATAAACGTTTGTCAAAGATGTTGCGCCGAAATATGCGCGGTGTTAAGAAAAGCGCTATGTCCACGTTTATGTAGTCACTACGCGCGACATGTTTCAGAGAGCCCAAATCTCTATTCTCAGGCACACCATACTATATACACTTGGTTGAATTGTGTAACATTATTTCCAGATATCGCACGCCTAGATCTAAAGAGTATTAACTCAAAAAACTTCACTTTTGAGTTAGCTGCATATTTGAATTCTACAAATCAAGCCGCGTAAGCCACAAAAACCGGTGCAACAATATCTTCGCCGCAAGCCGAATGACAGCCGCTTAAGTACCTTTTGCTGGCTTATTTTAATTATATCAGTACCGTCTAAACAGCAGTATTGTCAGTTGCTCCGCATGATCGACGTAATCCAAGTCTCCAATACAGTGCTATTTCGACTTGTTACAGTCTTGTTGATTTAAAAGTAGCCACTTGTTAGTGATTATTTTGAGTTAATACACTATTTATGAATATTAACAGAATTAGTCATTGTTGTATTTTCAGTTAAAACTGTTTATGTGGCGAGGTACGAAACATTTTGTTATACATTTTGATTTAGTTCTCTTTTAATGAAAATAGTTATAATTTGCTATAATCAGGTTTATCTTATTCAAAACGAAACATTGAGTAATTATTAAGAAACATTGCAAATTATTCTCGTTCATAACAGTTATGGAATATAGGTAGCAAGATAGCAACACTAGTTACCCCTGATTTTATGTATTTTTGAGTTAATACTGTTTTCATGGTTACTTAATTTACTTACCTACCCACTTTATTGCTGTTTTAGAATTATGAAGCGGCGTGGGAAATTATTAGTAAACTTAGTAAAAGGATTTGTGATTTGATAATAATGATCTCTCTAGTGCCAAATAATTACCTACTCGTAGAAAAATAAATTAATCTGTTGAAATAAAACCTAATAAAGCCTAATAAACTCGTTTTAATTTTTACATAATACTCTATTTGTGAATCATTTAGTGTTAAGTTATAAGGAATAATATGTAATAACTTTAAAGCAAATCAACAAAAGAGTTTTAACTCTAAATGATCCACAAATAATACAAAAATTAGCATGCAAAACTATATTAACTTAAAAATCATCTTTTATATCTATTATTATTACCCAATTACAAAAGTTTTGATTCTGGTCATTTGAAATACTGGCCTTCGAGCCAGTTATCTTAAAATTAGATTTTTGTTTCACATACAAACGCCAAAACTAGTTTTTTGTGATTTCTGAAAAAAGTACTTTTTTGAGTTGATACTGTTTAGATCTAGGCGTGCGATATCTAAATTTCAAATTTCTGAGTAGCTTCAATAGTCAACCCTCCTAACTAACATTTGAAAGCCAGCTCACCAGTTACTCTATCGCTCGCCGATACGATTTAGAATTAAATGCGATTTCCATTGTTACATACAGTTGTGCAGAATGTCGCTGACATCTCAGTAATCGATGTCGCTGCATCTAGAGTATTTGCACGGACAGTGGACCGGGCCACGAGCAAATCCGGTCGAAGTGACGCTTTTGAGAGCTCGGCGGCGATAAATCCTTTAGAGCTGTTGCCATCGCTGTCCTCGCGTATCAGATCTCGTGTGATGGCCAGGGGTACAATAAATAATCAACATTATTTATTCACATATATATTTACACGGTTTACACTTTAGCGCCATTACACCGATAAACGAATAACAACTTAAGATAAATAATTACATATAGAACATATCAAACGCAAGTACTAGATCTCTCACAGAACCTCAAACACTCCGTGCACACATTCGTTCATCTCCTAGCAAATAAGTCACACTCAGGTGCTGATGTCAGGATTGCGTTGAGCAATGCGAGTGCACGAGGGACTCGAGGGAGTGGCGAGTTTTTATGTGAGACAGTACGTGCGTAATACATTTCATAGGACATTCTTTCAATAATGGGACTAGTTCTACGGTAAGCTCATTAAGGCTGGTGTTGCTTAATCTCTTATGTTTGTCTTTGCTTAGTTCCCAAACTAAGCGAAGAAAAATATAAGAGATTAAATATATGTATAGATATTTAAAACACTTACTTATATGGTATACCCTGTCCAACAACTTTCGGCAGTAGTAAAAGGGGGCAAATTTAAAAGATATAGGCTCGTATTGTTCATCGCTCATAGAAAATTAGAATCTGTCGTCCTTTTTCAGTCCCAAAAATTTTAAATTTAGCTTTGTAACACAAAGCTAAATTTAAAATTTTTGATGACCTAATGACTTTTTTTTCGTTAAAGGCATTTAATTATGTGGGTACCTTATTTTTGCAATCGACCCTTGTAACAATATCAACAGAATAGCAGATCGGTCGAGCAGGCCAGTCAACGACATTGATTTGTGAACCATTTTGTACCTTGTCGTAGTGACAATCAATATGAAAGCTAGGGATATCACGTTATTGTCTTTATGACAAAGTGCGAAATGGTACATAAATCGATTCCCATTGCCGTACTGGGATATTGTAACAATAGAAACTGTCGAGGACTTAAAGTAAAAAGCTCCAAGCGAATACAACGAGTAGTAGCGTCGAACGTAAAAAACAAACTTATGAACGCTGACAATGAAATCGTGTGTAGTTGAAATAAAATGTTCACAAAGGATATTGCGATACTGCAATGATCAAATTTGTCAAGTCTGGAAATCAGTTTACAAGAACTTAAATGGCTGTAATTGCATCAACCTCATTTGACAGGCTGATCAATATCAGGTAGGTACCCAGCACTTTTAATATGAAACTAGTGAAACTACCTACCTACTACTAAAATTAAAATTTAATGCGAGGTGCGAAGGAAGCTTAGTTTTGGCTGAAAAACAGCGCAGAATTTTCGCCTATGTTGAATGGCATTTATCTCTCTGGCGTCAGAACCTTTTGTCACGACGATAAATAATTATACTAGATTAATTATTAGAATAAATGCTTAGTTATGTACACTAATCTTAATCTGTTACAGTGACGGTTTAGTGCAACCCACCCTATACTTTCCTAAAATCACATTTTGTCACAAAGCTTATACATGAAAACTAAACCTATTAAAGTGCAACTTAAGTGAAAACGTTCAAATGGTTGAAATTCTTCGTCCGAGACGAACATTATCCTAAGTGCCATAAACAACGGGAATAACTCTCAGTAATCCAGACTGATCCTAGACTTCGGGTGCTCTCAAGGGAGCCAAACGTATGCCCGTGATTCCCAATTAGGTGCAACTTGGCCTCATATTTCCTCTGCGGTGGGCGGCTCGCGTTTCTCAAGTAGAAGTTTAACGGAGATAGCTACTCTGAATAATTAGTCCACGGCGTAATCAGGTTTGTTAAATATAATTTCAATTCGATTTTAATCAGTGCATTGCTTTTATTTTATTAAATTTTGACTGAAACATAGGGATTACAGTAGATCAAGCACATGACATTTTGTCTCTAATAAGTTTAGTCTGTAGTTCATATCATTGTATTTGTAATGAGTTTCCAATAAGTTTTTATTTTTTATTTATTTATTTGTATGTATGTGTTGTGCTACACTTCGTCAGGTGTCATAATTATACATGGTTTTCTAAAATCTGTATGAAGTTTCGACGAATGACTCTCATATCATATGTACAGCTTGTTTGGTTTACACAGATAATAGCAAAGAACAGAATCTCAATCAAAGAAAGAGATCTCATGTTTGCAAATAAGCCACTAAAAATACCATCGCAACAAGTAACTAGGCTAGGATAAATATTGTATTGTCAGTTCTATATTTGGTGCGCGTATCGATAATGTGTTAATATGTTTAATTTAAACCAAGTGAGTTAGCAAAAAAAAATACCTCATAGTAATCGACATTATTTAAAATTAATAAACTCTAGGATAGACCTATGAGTCATTTATCAGTTACTGCAAGAAACTTTGCATTTTGCGGAACTAGAATTTGGCGAAAACAAGTGATATTTTAAATCTATTTGGCTCGGAATTGGAGTTGGACGAAGACTAAGTTTAATCGCTATTCGGGTTGAATTGCAGTTATGCCGGACAATTGCAGGTGAGTGCACGGGTGAATATAATCTTAGAAGTATAAATAGTTCAAATGAGATAGTATTTTAGTGCAGTTAGTGCAAAATCCTTTCGGCTTTTCACGGAAACGTCCGAATTCATATAACTGTTATAATGGATTTCAGTAGCCACACTATGAGTTGGAAAGTAAAGAATACGTTAGGTTTTACTCGATACGTTATGCATTCTATCGCGCTCACTTTGCTTTACGTAACGAGTAAAACCTAACGTTACCGATATTTGCAAAGTCATGGTACGGGTACAGTATCCTTTGCGCTGATGCTAATTGAGACTGGATGAAGAGTTTAGATCTTTTCCTGGATATACGAAGGGAAGGCATAGTTCATCACTATTTGTATTAAGATTTTAAGTAATGATCACGAGAGGGCTCCGTAGCATACATATATAGCATAGCCGATTTCTGAGAATGAACTTTTGACACAATATATTAGGCTCATATCGTCGGGGATAGTGCAATACCGTAACTACCAAAGCAGATAGAGTTCAAATATCAAACAATTGACACTCAAATTGAGCCTAATTGAATTTGTTAGTTATACACTAATCCCCGACGATATCTAAACTGTCAAATGTTCATTCTTAGAAATCGGCAACTACAGGTACCTACTATAGGTAGGTAGACTAGGTAGTCAGTGAAATCAATGTCAGCAAAGTCCTGGATTTGAATCCCGGGTGAACATGGGAGACAATAAGAGTGCACGTTGTATGTACTTATATTCTTACGTAAGTGGGCATTTTCGCGAGAAGAGATATAAAAACTTATTTTTCTGAAACAGGTAAATTTTATGTTTTTCCTGCTCAGAATCACGAGCTCTTTCGATCCTACTAGAAGAAAAAAAGTGTCCCAAATTTTTGTTTCTATTACGTAACCGTTTTTC
>JALPQI010011508.1:0-30653 GCA_025490895.1 Thaumatotibia leucotreta | reverse complement strand
AAAACTATTCGGTGTATGAAGTTTATTTTGGTACCAAAAGATACATAATATATGTGTCTATTGCACATAAAGATGCAAAATTAGACAACTGCTACCAAAAAAATATAAAAAATCAAAAACTGAAAATTGTTACGTTCATACCTGGTCTCCCCTACCTATATTGGGTCAAACTCCAAAAAATAAATATATCGGGTCTTCGAATTACCAGCAGGTATTTCGATGAAAGCTTGTACAAATCATTTTAGTAGAGGTCCAAATGGAAAAAATTGTGCGCTGTGAGTTACAGTTTTGTAATTTTTACCAGAGCTAGAGGGTATAAAAATAAATATTTTTAGATGTGGAGGGAAAACCAATTCCCCCCCTGAACGAGAGGAGAGGGGGGGTGAATGTGCAAACGGAAGGGTTATGTTTAAATTTTTTTCGTCTAATATTTAGGCCTACTATTCATTGTTTGGTATCATTTTCATATAAAACAGACACGGGGAATTCATTTTTGATAATAAACATGAGGATTTTCATATATAAAAAAATAATTATTGGTATAAAGGTAAAATAATCACCGATTTTTTTTTGATTGTTGCGTTATATAAGTATTACCAAATAAATATATGAAAATAGAAAAAATACTACAAGATAGCATATTTATTGTAGTTTTTAAAAATATATACTTTTCGGAACTTCCCATACAAAAATAAGTTGTAAAAAAATTGCACCTGTCGCGTACCTCGAATAAAAAAGGGACGTTGCTTTGACTTATTGTTGACAGTACGTTTCTACTGTTAGTAAGGGTCACGGTCCATACAAAGTTGAGAAAAATTGTGCGCTGCGAGTTACAGTTTTGTAATTTTAACCAGAGCTAGAGGGTCTCTAAATAGTTGTTTTTAGATGTGGAGGGAAAACCAATTCCCCCCCTGAGCGCGGGGGGAGGGGGGTGAATGTGCATGCGGAAGGGTTATGTTTAATATTTTTTTACTAATTAATAAGGCCTACTATGCCTTGTTTGGTATCATTTTCGTGTAAAACGGACCTGAAAAATCCATTTTTTATCATAAACATGAGCAATTTCACATAAAAATGTAGATTTTTTGGAGTAAAAGTAAAAAAGTTACCGTTTTTATTTTAATTTAAGCGTCATATAAGTATTAAAAAACAAACTTATCCAATTTAAAAAAATTGTGTAAGTTAGCATATTTATTGCAATTTTTAAAATTATACACATTTTGTAGTCTTTCATACAAAAAATCACTGAAAAAAAAATTTACCTGACGCGTACCTCCAACAAAAACCTCCGCGTAATCTCAAAAAAGAGAATTTTGTGCCGGCAACTGCTCATAGATTATAGATATTTTTTCACTTGCATATATTATTGTTCATATTACAATTGTAAATATTTATTGATATGAAAGTAAATTGAATATTTGCTGATTTTCTTTTTTTAAATAACCTAAGATTATTAAGAATTTTATTTGATCAGATTCTATTTTTAGATTTTATCGATTATTGTATACCGCGTGTAAATTATATGTCTGGTCTATCTGATCACATGTATGATATATAGTAGCTGATCATATGAATCGGAATGGTTAATCATGTTTACAAGTGTCATTAGGTAATGATCTCATTACCAAAGACGATAAAGGTAATTTTCACTAACCGGGACTAAACAACTAACCCAGTTCATCCACGTTAAAAGTTTATATCATATGGAATTTGACAATCAATTGTTAAACGTTTACTTCATAAATCATCATTATTACCATATCAGTCGAAAGACGTCCACTGCTGAACATAGGCCTCCCCCAAAGATTGCCACAATGACCAGTCCTGCGCCACTCGTATCCAGTGGACTCCTGAGACCTTCACTGTCCACCTTGTGGGGGGCCTACCCATGCTGTGCCTTCCACCTGCGAGGCCGCCGCATTGGCCATCGGTTCTACGTGCAATGTGCCCCGCCCACTGCCACTTTAGTTTAGTGATTCGTAGAGCTATGGAGCTATACTTTGGTTCTGCTGCGGATCGTCTCATTTCTAATACGACCTCGCAGAGAGACTCCCACCATAGCCCTCTCTATTGTTTAAGCTTTCTTATGAGGCTCATTCTAAGCGACAACGTTTTAGTACCGTATGTCATCACTCTTTTAAATCTTTGATCAGTGTGTGTTGCCACACTGATCAAATACTTTTGTCTTCAAGAACTGCGGAATATTGGACGAAAAGATGTGTCGTAGCTTCCCAAACGCTGCCCAACCTAGTCGGATTCGATGATTGACCTCTTACTCAAAGTTGGACCTACCTAACTGGGTAGCTTCTCCTAGGTATATTATAGTCGTCTACACCTTCGAGTTTAGTCTCCGATTGTAAGGGGAGTTTTCGTCTTATCCATGTTCATCCTAAGACGAACTCGCTCGAAGGCGCTACTGAGGTCAGCGAGCATCGTACTGAAATCTTCCAAGGTCTCAGCCAAGACCACCGTATCATCAGCGAATCGAAGGTACTCGCTGTTTATGTTGATACTCACCTTTTCCAGTCCAGTCTTAAAGATATCTTCCAGTGTAGCTGTAAACCATACGGTAAACAGATTAGGGGAGATGACACCTCCTTGCCTGACTCCCCGCTGCAGTATAATATGCTTCAAGCGACATAGTGGCGCTTTCGTACAAACACCTCAACATTTCGAAATAGCGGTAGTCTACTTGGTATCGTTAAAGAGACTGCAGTACACCCAGTTTCAATCAAATCAAAGGCCTTGGGGGTTTTCAAGAACAGTACCACCACTCTTCTGTTCCATGCCTAAGGCGTTCTCCCTTCCGGAGTTGAACAACTTCTGAAGGGCCATAAGGATTGGTTTACCACCTGGCTTCAGATGCTCAGCTATAATTCCGTCTTCCCCAGACGCCCTGTTATTTTTGAGCTGTTCAAGAGCCATTCTAATATCACATAGGCTGATGTCTCGGATATCCTCTGTATAGTGCCGGGTCAGTCACTTACTTCAAAAGAAATTTATCAATTATCAAATTCCGTGTGAAATAAACGTTTCACCCCGGAGCTTGGTTAACCCAGGTTGATGCAATTCGCCCTAACAGACATTATGGAGTATTTTGTTTACGCTAAATCGCTAAATTCCCGCAGTAGAAACGTAGGTACTGTCAACAATAAGTCAAAGCAACGTCCCTTTTTTATTCGAGGTACGCGACAGGTGCAATTTTTTTATAACTTATTTTTGCATGGAAAGTTCCGAAAGTATATATTTTTAAAAACTACAATAAATTTGCTATCTTGTAGTATTTTTTTTATTTTCATATATTCATTTGGTAATACTTATATAACGCAACAATCAAAATAAAAACGGTGATTATTTTACCTTTATACCAGTAATTATTTTTTTATGTATGAAAATCCTCATGTTTATTATCAAAAATGAATTCCCCGTGTCTGTTTTATATGAAAATGATACCAAACAATGAATAGTAGGCCTAAATATTAGACGAAATTTTTTTAAACTTAACCCTTCCGTTTGCACATTCACCCCCCTCTCCCCCCTCTCAGGGGGGGAATTGGTTTTCCCTCCACATCTAAAAATATTTATTTTTACACCTTCTAGCTCTGGTAAAAATTACAAAACTGTAACTCACAGCGCACAATTTTTTCCATTTGGACCTCTACTATGTGGGAATTTAGCGATTTTGCGTAAACAAAATACTCCATAATGTCTGTTAGGGCAAATTGCATCAATCTGGGTTAACCAAGCACCCCGGGTTAAACGTTTATTTCACACGGAATTTGATAATTGATAAATTTCTTATGAAGTAAGTGACTGACCCGGCACTATACAGAGGATATCCGAGACATCAGCCTATGTGATATTAGAATGGCTCTTGAACAGCTCAAAAATAAACTAAAAAATAATAACAGGGCGTCTGGGGAAGACGGAATTATAGCTGAGCATCTGAAGCCAGGTGGTAAACCAATCCTTATCGCCCTTCAGAAGTTGTTCAACTCCGGAAGGGAGAACGCCTTAGGCATGGAACAGAGGAGTGGTGGTACTGTTCTTGAAAAAAGGTGACAACGCCTTATTGAAGAACTACCGATCCATCTCACTTCCGAGCCATATTTATAAGATGTTTTCAAGAGTCATTACGAATCGTCTTGCACGCAGGCTTGATGACTTCCAGTCTCCCGAACAAGCCGGTTTCCGAATTGGCTTTTCGTAAATGTTATACAGAAGACCGAGGAATAGGTATAACCTGCCCCTCTGTTTAGCGTTTAGCGTTTGTGGACTACGATAACGGGGGTTTCCATGACGTACTAATGCGGTTTAATTTAAGTCGAGAGAAAGGGACAATGCTATACGAGTCGTGTATCACTGCCCCTTCCCCAGAACCTAAACTGAATCGCATTAGTACGTCATGGTAACCCCCATGGCCATCGATTTGATCGAAACTCACTCTCTCAATCTGCAGTCTCTTTAACGATACGAAGTAGACTACCGCTGTTTCGAAATGTTGAGGTGTTTGTACGAAAGCGCCACTATGTCAATCCGACTCCAAGACCAGAGCTTGAAGCATATTATGCTACAGCGGGGAGTCAGGCAAGGAGGTGTCATCTCCCCTAATCTGTTTACCGTTGCACTGGAAGATGTCTTTAAGACTGGACTGGAAAAGGTGAGTATCAACATAAACAGCGAGTACCTCACTCACCTTCGATTCGCTGATGATACGGTGGTCTTGGCTGAAACCTTGGAAGATTTCAGTACAATGCTCGCTGACTTCAGTAGCGCCTTCGAGCAAGTTCGTCTTAGAATGAACATGGATAAAACGAAAACTCCCGTTACGATCGGAGACTAAACTCGAAGGTGTAGACGACTATAATATACCTAGGACAAGCTACCCAGTTAGGTAGGTCCAACTTTGAGTAAGAGGTCAATCATCGAATCCGACTAGGTTGGGCAGCGTATGGGAAGCTACGACACATCTTTTCGACCAATATTCCGCAGTTCTTGAAGACAAAAGTATTTGATCAGTGTGGGAACACACACTGATCAAAGATTTAAAAGAGTGATGACATACGGTACTGAAACGTTGTCGCTTAGAATGGGCCTCATAAGAAAGCTTAAAGTCACCCACAGGGCAATGGAGAGGGCTATGGTGGGAGTCTCTCTGCGAGGTCGTATTAGAAATGAGACGATCCGCAGCAGAACTAAAGTATAGCTCCATAGCTCTCCGAATCACTAAACTAAAGTGGCAGTGGGCGGGGCACATTGCACGTAGAACCGATGGCCAATGCGGCGGCCTCGCAGGTGGAAGGCACAGCGTATGTAGGTAGGCCCCCCACAAGGTGGACAGTGAAGGTCTCAGGAGTCCGCTGGATGCGAGTGGCGCAGGACCGGTCATTGTGGCAATCTTTGAGGAGGCCTATATTCAGCAGTGGACGTCTTTCGGCTGATATGGTAATAATGATGATTTACGAAGTAAACGTTTAACAATTGATTGTCAAATTCCATATGATATAAACTTTTAACGCGGGGGTGAACTGGGTTAGTTGTTTAGTCCCGGTTAGTGAAAATTACCTTTATCGTCTTTGGTAATGAGATCATTACCTAATGACACTTGTAAAAGTGATTACCCATTCCGATTCAAATAAAATCTAAAAATAGAATCTGATCAAATAAAATTCTTAATAATCTTAGGTTATTTAAAAAAAGAAGATCAGAAAATCAATTTACTTTCATATTAATAAATATTTACAATTGTAATATGAACAATAATTATGCAAGTACAAAAATATGTGTAATCTATTAGCAGTAGCCGGCACAAAAGTCTCTTTTTTGCGATTACGCGGAGGTTTTTGTTGGAGGTACGCGTCAGGAAAATTTTTTTTTCAGTGAATTTTTGTATGAAATACTACAAAATGTGTATATTTTAAAAACTGCAATAAATATGCTATCTTACACAATTTTTTTAAATGAGATAAGTTTATTTTTTAATACTTATATGACGCTTAAATTAAAATAAAAACGGTAACTTTTTTACTTTTACTCCAAAAAATCTACATTTTTATATGAAATTGCTCATGTTTATGATAAAAAATGGATTTTCCAGGTCCGTTTTACACGAAAATGATACCAAACAATGCATAGTAGGCCTTATTAATTAGTAATAAAATATTAAACGCAACCCTTCCGAATGCACATTCACCCCCCTCCTCCCGCGCTCAGGGGGGGAATTGGTTTTCCCTCCACATCTAAAAACAACTATTTTGAGACCTTCTAGCTCTGGTTAAAATTACAAAACTGTAACTCGCAGCGCACAATTTTTCTCAACTTTGTATGAACCGTGACCCTTACTATTTAAGTTTATGATGGAAATATGAGGGTTTCGTTTTCGTACCCGATACCCGCCTCCTTAATCCATCCTCCAGGTTCCAAAACAATATACCTATGACCTAAAGTAGTTGATATATCGGATATCCTGCATATACCAACTTAATTATTATGGTCAAGAAAAGTAACACCCTAAGTTACATACATCGCGTCTGATAGTATTATGTATAGTAAAAATCATACTACGATTATTTATTTGATCATATATTTGATTATATATTTGCAGGTTATTTTCGCGGAGCTGTCAATAAAGCATGGTATTTATCAATTATTCATACTGTTTAAGGATATGGCGCAAACTTAAGAGAAAGGTTCGAAATCAGCAAATCGGATTCCACAACAGCCATGAGGGCGGCTGCTGGGTCGCGCTCTGCAGTCGCCCGTCGTCGAAGTTGAACAACAAGAGTACGCTTGGCGCCCGAGCTCGTGGCGCAGCCTGCGTTTGGTTGGGTGGTTTTAAAGCATATCGTTGAAGTTAGAGCCCACGGGTGTATGATATTTTTTCACTATATTTATGAGGTTTCATGTTGTTACAATTTATGTTAGTAAATCACATTTTACATAGTGGAAGAAATATAACGCCGTGGACGTGAACTTCCGCGGCAAAGTATAAAAGTGCCCATTCAATTCAGACGATCGTCTACAATAGAGCAGAAATTACAGGCGTTTAAGACCTAATTAATTTATTAATATATTTGTGATTGTAAACTTGTTTGGCTGAACTGTTCTTTACGATACAAATATTTGTTACATTGAGTATTTAATACATGTTACTATAATAAATATTTTTTTTGTAATAAATACTTACTGGATTATTTATTATATATATTTTTATCTGTTTAAAATACTAGTTATTAGCCGTGTGGAGACGGTAGTAAGATTACATTTGTCACCACCCCAACTCTTCCCGTTGGTGTCGTAAGAGTCGGTTAAAGGATTGAAGTGTCATTGTCTATTTATTTATCAATGGGTAGTAGTGTGAGTAGTGTGTCCACTATGATGGGCAGCAGCATCATCATAGTGGACACACTACTCCCGATTATGGGTATATATTAACCTCCTAATGCGTCCATGCGCATAGGCTAAGGAAAGGACATTGCCCATGCAGCCGTGAACTAATAGAGGCTGATCTACCTTTTCCTATATGGATTATGTGTACAAATGCCGCTTTTCTTAATTATATTGTACTTGTAAAATATAGCTGCGTAATTGTACGGTATACTACACAGAACATCGCTATCACAACATACTATAATGCATCTTGCCCTTAGATATTTCAATTCAATAGCTATTAGCATTGGTAGGTACGTTAATACTTCTTCTTTACAACCGCTACTTTTGAAAATATTACTAGCATGTGATTCTCTATTGAACCTCCATGGGTCTTCAGACCTTACGGTATCGACTGTAGGGTCGCTAATGAAAGGAAGTTTGTTAATATTAAAACATTAAATAGGTAATGCCTTAGAACGCATGTACTAAAACAGATTATTCATAACTACCAATACATAGCTCATAGCTACAATAATAATTCGACTGAAAGCCTAAATTTGCAATCCATAACGAACTTTATGTGTTTCTCGACTTTCTCGCCACCTTCATATCTCGAAGACAATTTGTCGCATTTTGACATTAAAACGCCATGTATTTTATCGCTCAAGGTACACTTGTGCTACGAATTTTGAGGATATCTCGCGTGGGACTTTCAAGCGAAATAATTATGTCGCTTTGATAGATCACCGCGAGTCAGCGTTATCTCGCGCGCATGTTGTGCTACCAATTCGTGACATAGCTCGAGAAAACTCTATGTCGCAGTTTTTGTCGTCCCGCGCCCATGATGTGCTTGCCGTGCATTTTGCGTTTGTCTAATCGTCTAATATGTACCCAGGCAGTGCAATTCGTCAATTAACCGGTAGCTTTACTCGTACCCAAAAAAAAATCAAGTAAGCATTAAGTGTCCCTGTATCCGTTTGGTTTTAGGGAAATTTGTCATTATTCTGTGTTACACTGGAGTCCAATATATCCAATTGGGTATCCTTTATCCTTAGTTAAGGATTAAGGATATACTGTACAGCTAAAGTATTGATATTAATAATAAGTGTTACTGCAGCAATTGGTGTAACTCGTTTTTTAGTAGGTAGCCAAAGTGTACTATTAGCATATCACATGCTTTTTCAGATGTTTGTTACAATAGGTCAGTCTAAAAAATTACTTGGCCAAGATCAATCAATCTGTTTTTTTTTTATTCTAAGAGAGTTTATTCTTTACCCCAACATTTTCATGAAAATTTAACATGCTGGTTGTAATAATCAGCACCAGTAGAATCAATTTAATAACAAGTAATAGAGTATCGCAGGTATCTAACCTCTGTAACAAGCCGATTCTGTGAACATCACAGCTGGGATCGCTAAATTTAAACCTATACGGTTTCGGGAGTAGGTATACAAGCAAGAGGACCTACATATTTTATCAAAATTCAATATTACCCATTTTAACCGGTGGTAAAAGGGCGTCGCAAAGGATAACACAGTTACGACCACCCTCCGCTACAGCACTGTCCAACAATTCTATATGAATATCCGCATCGCAAATGCCTTCCTGAAATGAAACATTTTCCATGAGGCACAACGGCGAACAAGTTGCTCATCATCATCATCATCATCATCATCATATCAGCCGAAAGACGTCCACTGCTGAACATAGGCCTATGTTCAGTTGCTCATATGAAGGTATAATTGCGACAAGAATCCGGAGTCGCGACATCATGATCTTACTGACCTACTACCTTGAACACAGAAATTCGTAAATTACAGAGATTTGTTAAAAAGAAGTCCCTGAAATTTGCCAATTTCAATTAGGGCCGCCGTGTAGCTAGGGAGGTACACGATGGGCGGCTCACAAAAGTGTAGGTGGAGCAATCAACTTTTACATCGACATATTTTATGTCTTCTGCGTTACTTTTCATGAACTTACAAATGTACGTCCATTAATACTATACACATATTTACAATGATAAGCCGTTGGAACCTAAATGTATCGATGTGAATTTGTGTGAGGCCTAAAGCATGTACAATTTATAAGCATTTTTTTCTAGCAAACTTGATGAAATTCGATGTTATGTTAATATAATATATATATACTATCGGAAAAATGGTGACTCTTAACCGCATATTAATAAGGTTTAATCTATAACTGTCAAAAGGTACGTAGCGTATACAGCAATCACGTAGGTGTGTAATATACATATAACTATTTTATATAAAGCGCCTGCATGTTCTTTACTTGCCTAAACTGCCTGCGAAGTGCGAACTAACGGATCAGCAATTCAGCAGGCGTTTATATATATTTTCTCCAATTGCATATATAAAAAAAAACTCTTTAACGGCTCTCAGATTTTGATTGTGCTTCATACACGTGGAAGCATATTATGAGCACTAACTTGGGGCAATACGTACACCCTTGAGTAGGCAGCTATCAGCTAGAACTGGAAATTAGTCCGCCACCGCGACGTCTGAATGGCGAACGTCATTAATTTATTTAATATCTCTGGAGTTTAAAGAGCACATTGCTCGAATTTTTGCGCACATTTGGCACATTGCGAGCACTAACTCGTGACGGACATCGCATCGCAGCTCCATTTGTTGACGTACACCCGCCATCCTGACCGTTATAGGTACTTATTCTGTAGTTTACAAATTTTTTGGCATAACTGTATTCTCCCCATAGCTTCTGACATGACACATTTGTTGGGAGAACATTTACTCCTTCAAACGTCAGCTGCCTTTTAACCATTCATTTATTTTCATACCTATTATTGTTTAACCCAGTTATAATCGAATGATACAGTGATCCATGATGTCTATTAGGTGTAGCTATACCTACATTATGTATATCAAGTGCGATTTGTTACACAAAACCACGACCTATAGTAGGCAATAAGAAATGTATGAAGCTAAGGTGCATTCATCCTTTCTTGTCTTATCATGTAAACAAACACTTTTTGAAAACATTATCACAATTTTCTCTGCAATTACACATTAATCATCACGTCAAATGTTGTTGCATACTTAATTAAACTCGCAAAGTATTATAATCACTCAAAAAAGAACTGAAAAATATCATTTCTGTAAAGATTT
Source organism: Thaumatotibia leucotreta (assembly GCA_025490895.1). Taxonomy (NCBI): domain Eukaryota; kingdom Metazoa; phylum Arthropoda; class Insecta; order Lepidoptera; family Tortricidae; genus Thaumatotibia; species Thaumatotibia leucotreta. The sequence goes on along the minus strand of JALPQI010011508.1, from coordinate 20,139 downwards.
TCGTCAATAAATGCTGTTACGGTCGGATAACTTTAAAAACATCTGACATTGATGTGACATTGCGATGTCTAGATTGTCTATGTACCATAATGTTGGCATGTCAATATATCGATATTAATACTTGAAGTACAACTCGAGGAAAATGCAATTAAAATAAATTGCAGTAATTTACCAAAATTTATTAGGGTTTCGTAGCAAAAATGGCAACAACGGAACCCATACTTATAGTTTCGCTATGTCAGTCTTTCCGCAGCATACTTAGCTCAGTGGCCGTTAATACTATAAACCTGAAATTTGGTACAGGTATACATATTGATCATGCTAACAAAGTGATACAATAACAAGTAAAAAAAAAAATTCGGGTACCTCCCCCCCAATTGGTGATGTGGGGTGATTTTTTTATTTGCTGTAATCGTATAGTGTGGGGTATCATTGAATAGGTCTCTTAAAAAGAAAAAGGGGCTTTTAAGAAAGTTTTTTTCTAAAGTCAATATTTTCGGAGATAATCGCTCCAGATGAAAAAAAAAATTGTCCCCCCTCTAACTTTTTATCCAAAGGTCCAAAAAAAATCATGAAAGTGGGCTGGCATAAAACTATTTCGAGCATAATCGGCCCAGCCGTTTTTGAATAACTACGAAACCCTACACTGAGCATGGCCCGACATGCTCTTGGCCGGTTTTTGTAATTGATTTCAATATTTATTTTATTCAAAGACTGCCAGTGCTTAGTAGTCTATTGAATATTGAATAAAATCTTCACGTCAAACGTCATTCGTTTCGCTACTTCGCTTCACGTTATTCGTTACGGGTGCACTTCATGTGATTTTTCTCATGACTAGTGGCGCCTTTGTTGGAGCGACAGAGAAAAAATCCTCGAAATTTAACCATAGTTTTTGATATAATCTTATACGAATTAATTCTCTTCCTGACAGACGATGTAAAATCGATAATCCTCTATTTACGTACCTAAGCAGTGAAATTATCGCTGACATTTCATTATATCGACATTTCTAATCACTAGTGATTGTCTTTTGATCATCGTTGACGTTTTGTTAGTTTTACTTGGTCTGTGGTTTGTTTACATGATAAGACAAGTAAGGATGAATACACTGTAGATGTTTTACCGCACTATTAAAATACAACTAACCAGTATATAATCTGGACTTCTATTCAAAATTGCGCTTGCCATCTCCAGCAAAAACCTGTGCTGAGTCTTCAAGCCTCCCACGCGATTGTTACGCGCCTCCTTTGCTTTAGCCTACAAAAGTAAAAGTCAATTCAGAACTGTATCTAAATTAACTAAATAAAACAATGTAGTCTAATCAGAAATTTTATTTACTTGCTTCTCTTTATACGACTCCTGGCCTAATCCCAAAGCGCTCATAGAAAGTTTGCTTTTCTTTTGAATGTCTTTCAGCCGTGATCCAACGTCAAGAATGGCTTCCAGCGCAGTTCGGTCCACATCTACTTTTTCCTGCGTATGCGGTGCTTGCTGAAACATAGAAGCTTTGCGGTGGGCAATGTGTGTCAGGCTGTCAATTTTTTCCGGAGCATCCTCCGTTTTCTCTTTCTCTTCACTGGTTTCTTCGGCAAGCGGAAGCTCCTCATGCTGAGCAACCTCGTCAGCCATGGCTTTAAGGAAATCAAATTCTTAGTTCCAATAAATTATTTAAATATTCAATATATGCACAATCAGCCTCTCCGTTTGAATATATTGACATAAATGTCAATTATTCACACAAATGTCGCAATAGCAAATCACGACAAATTCAAATTTATAAATCGAATATATTCCATAATTTTTCATTAAAATATGACAAATATGTCATTTGAATACAAAGTAAGGGCGTTTGTGCACTACACTGACTTTTACCGTCCGGTAGTCCGGTTTTTTATTTTTTATTTTATTTACTATTATGGGAAACAAACAGCGAATATTAATACAAATAATTAATTTACGGTCCTATATGCCACGCCATTAAATGTATACAGTAGCTTGTGCACTATACGTAATTTTACCGTCTGACATTTTACTTTTCCTCGTCCCGGACAGTATTTTTCCGATCCGAGATGACAGCTATGAAAAACGTGTTAATGCACAGATAAAATATAGGGAAGATTCCGTGTATTAAGACATACCTGAACAAACTATTGTCATCCTTTACCATCTCAGTATGTATTCCATAAGGAAAAAGAGACAAACAAGGTAGTTCTACTCGGTCGTGAATTATATCACCGACTCCATTTTCTTAATTTTTCTTGAACAATGCTACCAACCTGACTAGATAAAATGTCATTACTATTAGTGTTGTCCAGTTTTCATCGTATGCTTTTATCGGCAATAATAATATTTTTACCAAATTAGGTAGCGATGAACAGTGCGAATAAACCTTATTTCCTACCCAGAATCACGATCTTCTGCGATCCTTAATATGTCATGATTTCTAAATCTACACTTTAGGATAAAAATAAAATCACAAAATTAATGAAATATTTTCTTTAATTAAAATGTCAAATGTCATAAGAAGTGTTCTGTCTAAAACGTATGCCACTAGTTGGCGCCACTTAGCGGTAAGGTCCCGCTAAGAAACACAATTACCTAGCCTCAAAGAACAACTAACTAGAAGAAGGTCATTTTATTTTTTTACATAATTTTATTAACTTGTACAAATCATTTAAACACGAAACTATAGGCGCTCTGAGAATTTAGACAAGTTTCTGGACCTGACGCCTCAGTGCTGCCGCCCTGATGAACGGCATTTCAGAAAACCCTCATTATAACATGTTTTACGGAACTTATCATCCCTTAAAGCATACCTAACAATTTTCGTATGATGGCTTCTTTATAATTAATCAGTCTACACAAGTATCACATGAGTGTCATTATTAAACTAACTTTACTTTCTGGTTGACATGACATTGGATGATTACCAAATATGGTGGGTACTACGTCAGAATGTAATCACTTATGGGTACGCCCTTGCCTGAAACAACAGCTTAAAAATGTGCGGAGCATATTTTTGAATACTTTTTAGGGCACCAGTCGTCTGCCTTTTTGATATTTTTGACCCATATTAGCCTTTGTTCAGTGTCCTGTGGAAACCTGTTGGAAATTAAAAACATCGATTCATTTTCTGAGTTGGCTATCAATAGATTTATCGATATCACGATCGATCGCTTAAGTACAACACTATGCAATACAAATATTTGAATCCCACTATTTATAATTACATTACGAATGCAAATACGAATGGTTAATTCACAAAGCTACACACATGTATCCGGCAACAAATATTGAATAAGATTTTCAGTTACTTTTACCTTAATAAGGTTCGAAATTTTAAAATTCAAGTCAAAACTAAATTACCGGTGAAACGTAATGTCTTTATTTTGTTCATTCAGGTAACCCTGGCGGTTTTTACACCATGGAACCACACAAGTCATCACTTTTATCACATTCCGTGCACTTATCGAACAGAAATATACATGAAAAGCTTTATTTTAATCACTTTTACTATTTGCGGTTTAGGTGCACTAGTATAGCCAAACAAAGATCGTTGACAGGCATTGCTGGCGTCACCCACAGATATAATAGACTCGGTCTATTAAATTAATAAGTCTATGTGTTAATGCTTGTGCACTGCGTCCGGAATTGTACTAACTTTTACCGATAGTCCGATTTTACATTTTACTCGATAGTCCGATTTTACAAGCCAATCATCCGTTTTTTTCATGCTGCTATGCTCTTTAGAGTGTTATATTCTTTGATAATGATACTGTCAGCAAGGCAGTATGGCTCAGTCCTTTCGCCTGATAACAAGGACCATAGACATATTAATTTGATAGACCGAGTCTATTATATCTGTGGGTGACGCCGGCAATGCCTGTCAACGATCTTTGTTTGGGTATACTAGTGCACCTAAACCGCAAATAGTAAAAGTGATTAAAATAAAGCTTTTCATGTATATTTCTGTTCGATAAGTGCACGGAAAGTGATAAAAGTGATGACTTGTGTGGTTCCAGGGTGTAAAAACCGCCAGGGTTACCTGAATGAACAAAATAAAGACATTACGTTTCACCGGCAATTTAGTTTTGACTTGAATTTTAAGATTTCAAACCTTATTAAGGTAAAAGTAACTGAAAATCTTATTCAATATTTGTTGTCGGATACATATGTGTAGTTTTGTGATTAAACCATTTGTATTTACATTCGTAATGTAATTATAAATAGTGGGATTCAAACATTTGTATCGCATAGTGTGGTACTTAAGAGACCGATCGTGATATCGATAAATGTATTGATAGTCAACTCAAAAATGAATCGATGTTTTTAATGTCCAACAGATTTCCACTGGACACTGAACAAAGGCTATTATGGATCAAAAATATCAAAAAGGCAGACGACTGGTACCCTAAAGAGTATTCAAAAATATGCTCCGCACAATTTTAAGCTGTTGTTTCAGGCAAGGGTACGCGCATAAGTGATTACATTCTGACGTACTACCCACCATATTTGGTAATCATCCAATGTCATGTCAACCAGCAAGTAAATTAAGTTTATATTTTAAAGACAAACGGGTCTTAATCGCGTAAACTTACGTTTAATTATATCCTGACGTTTCGGGCATGACGTTACACCCGTGGTCGCAGGCAGATTCGTCAGGATATAATTAAACGTAAGTTTACGCGATTAAGACCCGTTTGTCTTTAAAATATGAGTGATAATCGTGAAAGTTTAAATCAATAAATTAAGTTTAGTTTAATAATGACGCTCATGTGATACTTGTGTAGACTGATTAATTTAATTATAAAGAATCCATCATTCCAAAATTGTTAGGTATGCTTTAAGGAATGATAAGTCCATAAAACATGTTATAATGAGAGTTTTCTGAAATCACCAGGGCGGGAGCAGGTCCAGAAACTTGTCTAAATTCTATGTTTATAGTTTCTGGTTTAAATATTTGTATGAGTTAAAAAAAATACATAAAAACTTTATTAAAAAAAAAAAAACATTTACTTAGTCTTTCTTTGGGGCTAGATAATTGTGTTTCTTAGCGGGACCTTACGGCTAAGTGGCGCCAACTAGTGGCATACGTTTTAGGAAACCCTCATTATGACATTTTAATTAAAGAAAATATTTCGTTAACTTTGTGATTTTATTTTTATCCTAAAATGTAGATTTTGAAATCACGATCGAAGAAGATCGTGATTTTGAGTAGGAAATAAGGTTTATTCCTACTGTATTCGCTACCTAATTTGGTAAAAATATTATTATTGACGATAAAAGTATACGATTGAAGACTGGACATCACTAATAGTAATGACATTTTATCTAGTCAGGTTGGTAGCATTGTTCAAGAAAATGGAGTCGTTGATGGAGTTCACGACCAAGTAGAGCTACTTTATTTTTCTCTTTTTCCTTATGGAATACGTCTTGAGATGGGGTGAAGGATGACAATAGTTTGTTCATGTATATCTTAATACACGGAATCTTCCCTATATTTTATCTGTGGACTGCATGAATGTAGGATTAACATAGACTTATTAATTTAATAGACCGAGTCTATTATATCTGTGGGTGACGCCAGCAATGCCTGTCAACGATCTTTGTTTGGCTATACTAGTGCACCTAAACCGCAAATAGTAAAAGTGATTAAAATAAAGCTTTTCATGTATATTTCTGTTCGATAAGTGCACGGAATGTGATAAAAGTGATGACTTGTGTGGTTCCATGGTGTAAAAACCGCCAGGGTTACCTGAATGAACAAAATAAAGACATTACGTTTCACCGGTAATTTAGTTTTTACTTGAATTTTAAAATTTCGTACCTTATTAAGGTAAAAGTAACTGAAAATCTTATTCAATATTTGTTGCCGGATACATGTGTGTAGTTTTGTGAATTAACCATTCGTATTTGCATTCGTAATGTAATTCGCCGCCCCCGGCGAATAAAATGATAACTGCAAAAACCTAATTTTTCAGGAGAAAATAAAAACATGTTTTTGTCGTTAACTTCATTAATACTAAACGTATGCAAATTATGTAAAGTTCTAACGATAGCTAATTTTTGTAGCATTCTGAAAAAATAGGGCAACCTCTTCTTAAACATACCGAAAAAAAGTTATTTCAAAAACAAAAAGTTAGTCAAAATTTAACATCATCAAGGATATAATAATATCGATTATCATTTTATTCACATTGCGGCTACGCCAACACCAAATATTGCACCATCATGTTATAATTTTATTCAGAGGGTGACCAGGGTGCAAGCTAGTGAGTATAATGCTACAATATCACATTATTCCGGTAAATTGAGTGTTAATCTTTTTTAAAAAAGGCTTTTGATCTAGATTAAAAATAAAACTGTAATATGGTAATCAGCATTAATTTTATTGAACAATAAAATTGAAATAGTTAAACTTAAACCTAATAAGTAAATTGGCAGAATGATTCTTATAATTAATTACTTACCATTACTAAATTTTTTTTATTATGATCGGGTATCTCCTCAATTTTTCTAACATTATTTAATATAGCCATAAGACGTGCGTGAAGTCCTTTGTTTATACATTTTGCAGTCAATCCACTTATATAAGTTAATATATCAGAAATTACCGCCCAAGTGCCAGTCGGACTCGCGCGCCAAGGGTTCCCTACCATTATCAATTTATCATAAAAGAATAAATTAGAGGTAAAAAAATGTTTTCAAAGACAAGCTTTTATAGTAAACAATATAAAGAAAAAATAAACCATGACATTCATAAAATCCACGGTTTTGTAAGTCTTACCTAACGAACCACAAAAGGGTTGAATTTAGCTGAACAATAGTGTCGTCAGCAAAAGTATGATATACCTATATATAAACAAACATTATCCATAAGAAGTTTATTTACATTCTTTCCAAATTAAAATTTTGTCGGAGTCGAGGCCTAAAAATTGTGCGACAGGCTTTCAATCTGGATATAATATAGATAAACTGCTTATGGATAATGTTTGTTTACACATAAGTACTACATATATGTCTCATACTTTTGCTGATGACACTTCTATTGATCAGCTAAACTCAACCCTTTTGTAGTTCGTTACTTGTAATATAGGTATTTTTCCCCGATCTATCCATTTCAATTAACGCTTCATTGTTGTAAGGTCTCTTTTCAGTTAATTTGTGCAATCTAATTCTTCAATCTGTAGACTGTCTAGAGACTGAACTCTACTCAGAGCTTCTTAGTTATACTTGTCCAGCAGCGAAACATTTCGAACCTAAATAAACCACGGCATGATCGACTGCACTTCCCTGCATCTTATAAACTGTTGATGCCCAGCATAATACCACAGGTAACATTCTTCGTTCCGCTGTGCCGTGACTTTTGATCTGGAACTGCACTGATATGGGTTCTATAATATGAATTTGAATACCATTTCCGTTGGATCGCATTTCCGAATTTTATTCGAACTAATGGAATATCTGTCAGAAGAGTAAGAGAAACGACATTAAAATCCAAATAAACCTGCCTTGGAATACGATTATGCTTGAAGGCTTACCGAAAATGTTATATTTAGAGCATCTGTTTCTGTTAGTCCTAGGAAGACGTCATCGATGACCGATGCATTTGAGAAAATATATCGCTAACTAATATTTATATCTTTGGATGCTCCGGGCCTTCGGCCCTGTGCAAGGCTCGGCCTTCGTCCTTCGAAGGTGGCCTATGGCCATCCGTTTCGTTTTCATGTTACGCTATTTCATTGTGTAGCATGGTAGTGCTGGTCTCTGGCAGCTCGGCCTTCAGCCTCGCGAGCTGTAGCGCCTCGTGCAATCGCTTCGCGCCTTCTTCGTCCTTCGCAAGGGCCAGCTGTTGGGCCAGCGGCCCTCCGATTCGTTTTAGAGAATCACTCTTCCGTTGCGTAGCCTGGAAGCACTGGGTTAATAGGGCCTGCGGCCCTCAGCTTCGTTTTCTTGTTACATTATTCCATTAGTAGCATGATAGCGCTGAGCTCTGGCCTACAACCCTCTGATTCGCTTGTTTAGTCGGTCCAAAAGAAGGCATGTTTATAAAATGATCCCAAACGTTAATAGCTACATAATATATTATAGTATTGTCACCAAAGTTACGGAAGCATACAAAATTGCGGCCTACCGACTTAGACTGACAGTGTGAGTGGTTCGCGTAGGGCGAGCTGTAAAGCCTGCGGCCCTCCGGCTGATAGACTGACAGCGTGAGTGGTTTGCGTAGGGCGAGCTATAGGGTCTGCGGCCCTCCGGCTCATAGACTGCAGGCGTAAGTGGTTCCCGTAGGGCGAGGCTGTCGGGCCTTCGATCCTCTGGCTGATAAACTGACAGTGTGAGTGGTTCGCGTAGGGCGAGCTGTAGGGCCTGCGGCCTTCCAGCTCATATACTGACAGCGTAAGTGGTTCGCGTAGGGCGAGCTGTAGGGCCTGCGGCCCTCCAGCTCATAGACTGACAGCGTGAGTGGTTCGCGTAGGGCGAGCTGTATGGCCTGCGGCCCTTCGGTTCATAGACTAGCGTAGGGCGAGCTGTAGGGCCTGCGGCCCTCCAGCTCATGGACTGACAGCGTGAGTGGTTCGCGTAGAGCGAGCTGTAGGGCCTGCGGCCCTCCGGCTCATAGACTGCCAGCGTGAGTGGTTCTCGTAGGGCGAGTTGTCGGGCCTTCGGTCCTCCGGCTGATAGACTGACAGCATGAGTGGTTCGCGTAGGGCGAGCTGTAGGGCCGGCGGCCCTCCGGCTCATAGACTGCCAGCGTGAGTGGTTCGCGTAGGGCGAGCTGTCGGGCCTTCGGTCCTCCGGCTGATAGACTGACAGCGTGAGTGGTTCCCGTAGGGCGAGCTGTCGGGCCTGCGGTCCTCCGGCTGATAGACCGCCAGTGTGAGTGGTTCCCGTAGGTTGAGCTGTCGGGCCTGCGGTCCTCCGGCTGATAGACTGCCAGTGTGAGTGGTTCCCGTAGGGCGAGCTGTCGGGCCTTCGGTCCTCCGGCTGATAGACTGACAGCGTGAGTGGTTCCCGTAGGGCGAGCTGTCGGGCCTGCGGTCCTCCGGCTGATAGACTGCCAGTGTGAGTGGTTCCCGTAGGGCGAGCTGTCGGGCCTTCGGTCCTCCGGCTGATAGACTGACAGCGTGAGTGGTTCCCGTAGGGCGAGCTGTCGGGCCTGCGGTCCTCCGGCTGATAGACTGCCAGTGTGAGTGGTTCCCGTAGGGTGAGCTGTCGGGCCTTCGGTCCTCCGGCTGATAGACTGACAGCGTGAGTGGTTCGCGTAGGGTGAGCCGTCACGCTGAACGCACTGATTCGTTTCTCATTTAGTACACAAACATTACTAGGTACGTTTTAGGAATTTCCCGCGGTACTGTATCTGCCATTTCAATTTTTGACTGTCAAACGTATGTAAATGAAAAGGAAGATAATACGTTTTAATGTTTCGCACAAATAGATAATCTTTACTAAAGGACGATATCCGAACAGACAGAAGATTTTTAATACGAGAATAAAATGATAACTGCCTGATGTCTTTTTGTTGTACAATGATTTTCACGCGAATATCATGATACGAGCGTTTATAGCGTAAGGGCTAATAATCATTTTTGATATTATCTTCATATACGTTTATTCTGGCAATTTAAGAGATCAATAAAATCAAAGAATAACATTGCATTTTTTTTTATCTCCATAAATAACAGAATAAAAATTACGAAAAAAATTTAACAGATGCATTAGCACCCACAGATTTCAAATATGACATAACACTAAAACCATGGTAATGGCAGTTATCTTAGTATTCGCCGGGGGCGGCGAATTATAAATAGTGGGATTCAAATATTTGTATTGCATAGTGTTGTACTTAAGAGATCGATCGTGATATCGATAAATCTATTGATAGCCAACTCAGAAAATGAATCGATGTTTTTAATTTCCAACAGGTTTCCACAGGACACTGAACAAAGGCTAATATGGGTCAAAAATATCAAAAAGGCAGACGACTGGTGCCCTAAAAAGTATTCAAAAATATGCTCCGCACATTTTTAAGCTGTTGTTTCAGGCAAGGGCGTACCCATAAGTGATTACATTCTGACGTAGTACCCACCATATTTGGTAATCATCCAATGTCATGTCAACCAGAAAGTAAAGTAAGTTTAGTTTAATAATGACATTCATGTGATACTTGTGTAGACTGATTAATTATAAAGAAGCCATCATACGAAAATTGTTAGGTATGCTTTAAGGGATGATAAGTTCCGTAAAACATGTTATAATGAGGGTTTTCTGAAATGCCGTTCATCAGGGCGGCAGCACTGAGGCGTCAGGTCCAGAAACTTGTCTAAATTCTCAGAGCGCCTATAGTTTCGTGTTTAAATGATTTGTACAAGTTAATAAAATTATGTAAAAAAATAAAATGACCTTCTAGTTAGTTGTTCTTTGAGGCTAGATAATTGTGTTTCTTAGCGGGACCTTACCGCTAAGTGGCGCCAACTAGTGGCATACGTTTTAGACAGAACACTTCTTATGACATTTGACATTTTAATTAAAGAAAATATTTCATTAATTTTGTGATTTTATTTTTATCCTAAAGTGTAGATTTAGAAATCATGACATATTAAGGATCGCAGAAGATCGTGATTCTGGGTAGGAAATAAGGTTTATTCGCACTGTTTATCGCTACCTAATTTGGTAAAAATATTATTATTGCCGATAAAAGCATACGATGAAGACTGGACAACACTAATAGTAATGACATTTTATCTAGTCAGGTTGGTAGCATTGTTCAAGAAAATGGAGTCGGTGATATAATTCACGACCGAGTAGAACTACCTTGTTTGTCTCTTTTTCCTTATGGAATACATCCTGAGATGGTAAAGGATGACAATAGTTTGTTCAGGTATGTCTTAATACACGGAATCTTCCCTATATTTTATCTGTGAGGATTAATATGGATTTGACAGCGTAATAATAATAGCAAGAACGAAAGGGATGGTCTTATTAAACTTTTAACTAGTGGAAGTGAAAAGGAACGATAATCGTCCGTCCTTATCACTGTGCCACTATTTTTTGTGTGGCACTTAGCATCTACGTGCCAGACAAATGCGTTGAATACGTCACTTACGTCTGGTGGGAGTGAAATTAAATGTTTTCAATGTGAAAGTGGACACAAACAACTTATCCCAAGGCTTATTTTGAACAATTTCATCTGTGTTTATCTTCTAGATATGGTGCGATGCGAAGTACTAGGCTGTAAAAGTAGAAACGAGCGAAAAATTGCTGACATAACCTTTCGCAGGTGGGCATTTCTCCGAGCGTTTCCACCGCCGTGACTTCGGTGGCAGCCTTATCACACGCATCCCGTGAGAGATGCAAGAGCTTTTTGGATATATTGGTAGACGTAGTTGACAACTACCTATACATCCAACAAAATTATGAGATACCCACGGAAATCGGGTAATAATGTTGCCACCGAAGTCACGGCGGTTGAAACGCTCGGAGAAATGCCCAGGTAAATATAGTGTTTTTCAGTCTAATTCTAAATGAAACTGTTAGCAAACCATTTTAAAATGTAAACTGATAAAAATACTAGTCATTAGAAAGCATTTTGGCCATAATTAACTCGGAAAAGGGAAATAATTCAGTGACTTTGTTATTGTTCGAGGGATGCCAGGGCAAGGAGGGTATAATTACCCAAAATTTTGGGGTAATTTCAGTATGATAGTTGCCCACGTTCGTAAAATTATTATAATGTATAAATGGTGGTTTATCCCGATGGTGCACTTGCAAATGTTTTCTTTCCATAGAACTCTAATTATTTATGAGTAAATTAAATGTTATTTGTATATACGTTGTCGTTTTATTTTACCTTATCCTATTTAAATTATCCGAATAAGTTTGCCCAAACTAGTTTGGGTAATCGAGGGTTTATGTACTATGTTGTTTGTGGTAAGTAGGTACATGTAATTTTTCATTCTTCTAATGAAATCGATGATGATATATATATTTTTTAATTTAATGTCGATAAGTTACTAAATATATTATTATTGACGAGTTGAAATTGAGAGTCGGGGATGGTAGAAGATAGTGTATACCTAAAAGTAAAAAAAATGTATTATTTTTAAGTAAATAATGCATCTTTGCTAGTCAATATGAGCTGTCCGCAAACCGTTTACACCATTCGTCAGTAGAATCCAAAAAAATGTAAACAATCCTAATAACTTGCATTATTCCATAATAAAACACTTTTAAAACACAATCGTAGTTTTATTCCGAACTTGAAAGAGTTCACATACATTTTTAGTAAAAAATATTGATATTTATAGTAGTAACCTAAAATTATATCTGCGAACGTATTTCACGATATGATTCAAACACGTCAGATGCTATGGAATGTCAGCCATATTTGTTTACATTCTTTTTTTGGATTCTACTGTCGGTTGGTATACGTTAAAATGCAATCTAATTGATATTCGGCAAAGATGTATATTTTGCTTGAAAAACGCCACGTATCTATGACAGTTTAAAATACTATTTCGTAAATTAAATTAAATAAGGTACACTAAGAAACTAAAACTCCACTTAAATAAACATATTTGATATTACATTTTAATATTGTTTCATATTATAGGGTAAATGATGGGGTAATTTTTCTCGCATGGCAACAACGCTCACTATATATCCATCCCTCTTAGTGGCACACTTGGCGCGGCCCCTCGACTGACTGACAGCTGACCTGACAGCTGAGACTGACAGTGACATTTAGTATGGAGTATGTCATGCATGTTGTTTGCAAAGTTTTCATTTTACAAGCGCGGGAATCTTGTGTTTTATTTACTGTGCTGTGATCACTCTAGACATTAAATTCATTAAAATGCGTCGTAGTTGGAGAGGTCGTTACAAAAATAATTGGTATCGCGCTCGTAATCAGGGCAATTCAAGCAATGCTGATAATCGAAGTTTAAACAATTCTTGCAATACATCCAGACCAAACACATCTACTGTGTCCAGAGCTCCTGCCAATCAATTGCCGATTATTGTACCGATAAATGCGGGAAATAATGTGTGGAGTCTTTACTTCCCTTCCCAAGGCAGGTTTTATTACTTCAATACCGAGAATTATCCAAGTTTTGTCTCTTTATTAACTGATTTACATTTTTTGTTTATAGATCAATCTGACCAGGAACTAAATGACCACATAAAATGTTTTAAAGGCTTCATCAAAGAGAACAGAAATATGTTTGATTTGGAGAAAATCGACCAGACTCGGAGTATCCCCTTAGATATTCAAACCTTATTGAATGATGAACAATTTGTCTCTGGTTGGTCAACATTTAGTTCCGATCTATCAGAAAAACCTGAAATAACACTATCTATTTTGGAATACTGTCTTCATGAGGTACACATTTTTTTTTTTCAATACTAACATTAGCAAGCTTATGATGGTCCTGCTTTTATGTTCCTGTTCTTAAACCATTGTTAGAATAATTTTTATTATTTTATATTAATAAAAAATAAAAATGTGACTCTCATAAGTTTTGACACCAATTTTTTTTGTAACATTTTTGTTTTATTTTATTTTTCAGATACTCAAGTGTGAAACAAAGATAAAAGTTAGAATCCTAAATCACCAGCCTATAGTGCCTATTGCCAATTTAAAAGTCAACTATTTCGGTAAATATAATCCAATGTTTTTTTGTAAAAAATTCTGTAAAAAAATCCACTTAGTGGCTTCCTATAAAGACTGAATTACTTTATATCTGGAGGGACGCTCAACCGAACTCTAGCAAGCTGTCGAGCATCCAATGTGCTCATTCATCCCATTTCCCTTAGCTGGAGCTGCAGGTCAATGTTCCTGTCTCCTCTGCCCTTCCAATTTTCTTGCAGAACCACTCTCAATATGGTTTAGGTCAAAATATTATTAAGGTCAGTAACCAAGTATGTTTTAATAAAAAAGCTCACATATTTAAAGATCCGGACATGAAATTTATACATAAAAAATTCTCATAATTTTTTTTTTATGCACAAATTGACAACAACAACTTATAAGGTGCAAAATGCTGAAGATTTGTTCAGAACTTAGGACCTTGTACGTTGTTGCCTTCGAAATCTTTGATTTATTAAATATTTACATTTGTTTTTTTAAGTACCACTACTTATGTATACAAATTATAAATATTAGATGTCAAATACCAAACAAAAAATACCTAGTTATCCAATGCTAGAGATGAGATATTTCATACATATTTCTTTCATTTATCAAATGTTTCAAAGAGGAAACATAGCTTAACCCTTTATAGGGTACTGGTCTCAAAAATGACCACCATATAGCACTATATTTTTGTTTCTTTTCTTGTACAGAATTTCTCGTACAATATAATGGCGGTGAGGCTGCGATGCATCCAGGATTTTTAGAGTCTTGCCCATTAAAGGGTTAAAAAAAACATTCATGTAAATAACTAGGCTTAGGACTTTTCATAGCATATCGTGGTTCTAAAATCCTTAGAGCCGCTATGTGTAAAATTTTCGAAGTCAAAGTCAAAGTATATTGTAATATTAAATATAATGATTTAAACCTACTGTCACATCGTTACTGAGTTAATTTTAATCGAACGTAATTAATTTTAAAAAACAAACTTGATTTCGTAAATAGTGTTTACGAAATTAGTTGTATCAGAAACCATAACAAAAATGAGACAATTAGGTTCAAGACAAACTAGAAAAAACCAAATTTCGAATGTCTTCGAAATCGGGGTTCTGATTAGCTATGAAAATAACAAGAAAGAACAAAAATACAGTATCTTTCGTTACAGAGCTTAGATTGTACCTTGTACCTTTCGCATCTTTCAGGGTTTTCGTGTAAAATACTTTTTTTTGCATTATTTGATTGAATTATGATACTCCGAATGTATTGGCTCTGGTACAAACACGGGATTTTTCATTTTGCTCAGACTAAATCTCAGTATCAGTTGACTAAAGAGTTTAAATTATGATAAAATACTTATAAAATCGAATCATTAATTTATGCTCTATGTGACGTCGACGTGAAGTGCAATCTATTTACTTCAAAGGTAACGTCAGTTTTGTTTCTTGTTCGGAAGTTACATGTAATTTATACGAAAGATTCGAAACTTTCGAAAAAAACAACATGATTCTATCGCCATTTTCATCGCTATTTCCGATCTAAGACTTTTTCTAGTTTGTCTTGAACCTAACTGTCTCATTTTTTTATGATTTCTGATATAACTAATTTCGTAAACACTATTTATGAAATCAAGTTCGATTTCTAAAATTAATTACGTTCGATTAAAATTAACTCAGTAACGATGTGACAGTAGGTATAAATCATTATATTTAATATTACAATATACTTTGACTTTGACTTCGAAAATTTTACACATAGCGGCTCTAAGGATTTTAGAACCACGATATGCTATGAAAAGTCCTAAGCCTATAAATAACTTTTTGATAGTTGTTTTTTTTTAGGAAAGTTGATAACCATTAAAGGCACAGTTATCAGAGTAGGCAGTGTCGGGTTGACATGTACTAGCATGGCGTTTGAATGCTCCAGCTGCCGTGCTGTGCAAGCAGTAGTACAGCCGCAGGGAGTATTCACAGGTATCATGAAACAGCAACACCATATTGTGCTGAAATAACATTGTGTACAGTCGCCATCTTACTCCGTGTGGTGACGGCAGTAAGAATACAAATTTTGTCACCACCCCAACTCCTCCTGCGGGTGTCGTAAGAGTCGACTAAGGGATTGAAGTGTCACTGACCATTATTGGATAAAAGATTGATGGGCAGCAGCGTCATCATAGTGGACACATTACTGCGATCGCTTGCCCAGCGTGGCGATTATGGGCATTTACCTCCTAATGCGTCTTATACGCATAGTTAATAGGAGAGGCCTACGTCCAGCAGTGGACTGTGATAGGCTGATGACAGTCGCCATCAGATATATTGGAAAAGGCCCTTATTTTCATGATGTTAGAGTGTATGTTCAGATATTTTTGAGAAATGTGGCCTCTCCAATAAATCTGAGTGTGACTACTTGTATTTATGAGGGAATTATTCCATACTAATTTTGACACTTGACTGTAAATGGAATTATCTGACCCCATGCTTTCTCTAAGGTCTTAATCTTAACCCTTTCTTTGAAATTATCAGATCAGTCAGATAAGGATAAACAATTTTAATAGCATTTTATATGAATGAATAATGCCGTCAAAACTTAATGACAAAATTCATTTCAGCTCCTAGTTTTTGTCAGAGTTGCAGAAGTGGTACAAAGTTTGATCCCCTGCAATCGTCACCTTTCACTATCACAACAGATTTCCAGGTGGCGAAAATTCAGGAAATACAATCACAGGTATATTTTTATTATATTTTATAAAATAAATATATAAATGTACCATACTACTGCGATCGCCAATCTGCTTGCCCAGCGTGGCAATTATGGGCATTCACGTCCTAATGCGTACATACGCTTAGTTAATTGGAGAGGCCTACATCCAGGCAGTGGACTGATATAGGCTGATGATGATGTAATGTAAAATGTACCTCATTTATGGTATTGTAAATCAAATTGATAGATACTTTAAACTCATTTCAAAACATAGTACTGTACTACAGTCGCCATCAGGGGCCTATTTCTCGTAACTATTAGTTTACAAGTATATTAGTTATTAGTTACTAGCGAAAATTTTACAAGTCCTAATATTTTCTGTTTCTCGAAAATAATTATTAGACTGGTAACTAATATAGGTAAACTAATAAAAAATATTAGTCCAGCTTGGCTGATTGGGGTTTTACCCACACCTTATTACATATTTAAAAAAAATTAACATTGGCGGTAAAAAACAAATTGTTTGTTTACTTAAAATAAAATATTAAAAATTTATTAAGAATGGATATGAAGTTGATGGTTTTGAGGAATATATTGGAAGCCAGAGATATTTTATTTGGAAGCTTTTCGGACACGTTAACCTAAACAGATAAACCTAATAATCACCAAATTAAAAATTTAAAAAACCGACTTCAACCGGTTTCTCCAAGATTCCCGATTTGTTTCCATCATTGGTTTCCTCAAATCCTACTTTCTGAATGCAAATTCTTGTAAATGAATGAAAATTACCAAAAGCGCCATACATGTACCTATAACATTTGAAGAGATCCCTCGATTTCTCCAGGATCCCATCATCAGACCCCAACTTGGTGCCAATGGGACCATCTCGGGGTAATACACGTTCGATCACAAAAAGAAATTTTAGAATCGGTTCACTATTCTCGGAGATATCAGGTAACATACATAAAACAAAAAAAAAAAAAAAAAAAAATTCAGTCGAATTGAGAACCTCCTCCTTTTTTTGAAGTCGGTTAAAAATGGGAGGGATTAACAATTTTAATTATTTCTCATCCGAATTCATCCACATTTTATAATTTTCTTTAGTTAACTGTGATAAGTAACACGCTAATAGTTTGGACTAATATTTTTTACCAAGCTTCGGCAACTAATAGCTTTATGAGTGTATTATACAAGTGTAGTTATTTTTATTTGTATTCGAGAAACCAAAACCAAATTAGGTCTAATAATATTAGCTAATATTTATTCGTTGGTAACTAATAACTAATATTTTATTAGAGTGACTTCGAGAAACGTACATTTGTAAACTTGTAAAAAATATTAGCCCATGGACTAATATTACTAGTCTAATAATGTACGAGAAATAGGCCCCAGATATACCTATTGGAGCAGCCAGGGTTCTGACAAATATCTAAGCAGAGAAGTGTTGCCTCTCGCACTCGTGAATTCGTACGTAAGTATAACAGAGAGGCAATACTTCGTTCGTGGTTTGTGGTAGGGCCTGAGGCCTCTAATATCATGGCATTGTGACTTCTGTTACTTCTGTATGAGATTCAGATAGCACACTTTGATAAAAAAAAACATTTTAGGCATGTATTCGTAAACATTCTATGATCTGTTATTTTTCCGTGATTGCAATGATCTAATTTTATTTGACACCTTTATGTTTTTTTTTTTTTCAGATTGCTTCAGGTACCATACCAAGAAGTGTGGAGATAGAACTGAAGGGAGATCTTGTTGGCACAGCATGTCCTGGCGATGTGCTGTCTGTTACTGGGATAGTGCAAGTATATACTTGCACTATGATGGATGATATCATCCATACTGAGATACCTTCTTATGAATATAGTATATACAGGGTGGAAAAAGATTTTGGGTCAGTGAGGGCAGCTATCAGATCCCGTGTAGCTACGTGAAAATGGTCTTAGAAGACCTTCCCGCGATTTTCAATTACAGAAGATTAGCGTTTTCAGATTTTGGAAAAAGTATACAGGGTGCGAGGAAATGGTAATTTTTGACAAACTTTTTTTTTTATGCCAATCGATCCTGTTTCTGTTCAGGATTAAAAGCTTGTATGGGACCAGAGATTATTTAGTTTAAGTAGATATATCAGCACCATACATTAAAATGCATCCACCTGAAATGTCGTCACTACTAGACGGCGCCACGGTTGTTCGTGAGCATGGCATACAGATGGCTCTGAAACAGTATATACACTACCTTTGTTGTTCGTCCATTGGCACAGATGGCTCTGAAACAGTATACACTACCTTGCCACGAACGAAACGCATGATCACTTGTAACACATAGCATATTTTGCCGTACCACGATATAGGGAGGTTGGTAATGTGGTTCATGCGTTCGGCTGTGAAGCAGGGGTACCAGGTTCAAATCCTAAAACTATACGCGCTGAAAACGTTCTTTTATTTCTTTTTTTTCAAACTTTGTTTTTTTTATTTTTTTTGTTGCGCATAATCTTTGATTTTGTAAAAACAGTGTTTTTACAAGGTGCAAACGGGCGGGTTTTTATTTTGTTGTCGTTTTATAAAATTTTTCCATATATGGACTTTTATACATTTTTTCTAATCAGAATCACGAGCTCTTTCGTTTCGTTTTATAGTTATACAAAGTGATCATAGATCCGATAGATACATACGTATACATACAGGGTGTTACATACATAATTATACAGGCTGAAAATGAGTATACAGACGAACTTGAAGCGTGAAGAGTGTACCTAGTTATTCCTGACAGAGTTGGGTTATACTCGTTTCTGACTAATTCGCATACGTTGAATACAATTTTCGGGTCCATTATGAGATCCAAGATGGCAGCAACTTATTTTTGCATTTTTCATCATTATACTCGTTTCTGACTAATTCGCATACGTGGAATACGATTTCCTGGTCCATTCTAAAATCCAAGATGGCGGGAACTTTTTTTTTAATTTTCATCTTTATACTCGTTTCTGACTAATTCGCATGCGTGGAATACGATTTTCGGGTCCATTCTAAGATTCAAGATGGCGGGAACTTTTTATTTTGCAATTTTCATCATTATACTCGTTTCCGACTAATTCGCATACGTGGAATTCGATTTCCGGGTCCATTCTAAAATCCAAGATGGCGGGAACTTTTTATTTTACAATTTTCATCATTATACTCGTTTCCGACTAATTCGCATACGTGGAATACGATTTCCCGGTCCATTCTAAAATCCAAGATGGCGGGAACTTTTTTTTTGCAATTTTCATCATTATACTCGTTTCCGACTAATTCGCATACGTGGAATACGATTTCCGGGTCCATTCTAAAATCCAAGATGGCGGGAACTTTTTTTTTTGCAATTTTCATCATTATACTCGTTTCAGACTAATTCGCATACATGGAATACGATTTCCGAGTCCATTCTAAAATCCAAGATGGCGGGACCTTTTTTTTTTTTGCAATTTTCATCATTATACTCGTTTCCGACTAATTCGCATACGTGGAATACGATTTCCTGGTCCATTCTAAAATCCAAGATGGCGGGTACTTTTTTTAAAATTTTCATCTTTATACTCGTTTCTGACTAATTCGCATGCGTGGAATACGATTTTCGGGTCCATTCTAAGATTCAAGATGGCGGGAACTTTTTTTTGCGATTTTCATCATTATACTCGTTTCTGACTAATTCGCATACGTGGAATATCTTTTTTGGTTCCATTCTAAGATCCAAGATGGCGGGAACTTTTTTTTTGTAATTTTCATCATTATACTCGTTTCCGACGAATTCGCATAAGCGGAATACGA
>JALPQI010011507.1:0-52044 GCA_025490895.1 Thaumatotibia leucotreta | reverse complement strand
TTTACTTTTATAATATTCATTCTTATTCTAAGAAAGAACCCATGTGATATTTAATTACTTATATTTTTATACGATCTCGGCAGTACGAACACTATGAAAATTAATTTCCGCACGAGAGCAGAAAAATGTTACCCTATACGTTTACTGTTAAAAGCTCAATTGACTACCACAGTGCTGACTAACACAGTGGTTAGTTTTTAGTAAAACGTCCCACTTTGTCGCTTACCATAAAGACGAGATTTCCTTGTATCTTCATATGAATAAACTGACACAGCGGCTTTATGGCAAACGACAAAGGGAGACGTTTTACTAAACTCAGTCATTTATACATAAATATACAGAGTTATTATGCATTATATTATGTTTTCAATCTGGGAGTAGTTTTGATAATAATGGAAGAACGATAGCTGTTGATTATTTTTTGACTAACGAAGTTAATTTCATGTCAATTGCAGTTTGCAGTAGATGGTGCGTTCATTCAACCAGTTTCCAATAACATACTAAAATTATTGAATACCTGTCACAGTGTGATTTGGTTATGAGTCTTAAAAGGATCTTGCTGAAAGAGATCCCTTACAGGGATAAGCTCGCCTTTGTATGGTTGTCTTGTGTTTTGTGTGCCTACTTTTCTATATTTTTTGTACGATTAAGTGTTTTACTACTTACTACTACTTATTGAATTTTAGATGGCGCGTCTATTATTCTTCGGTTCTTTGACGGCTTTGCTGGCCCTCCCCATTCCTCGGGGTTTTATATTTGGCGTACTTGAAGAGTCCACCACCGCTGCCCAACTTGGATGTACAAGCATGGTGGGGGCCTAAAGAACTGCAGGCCAAGCAGGACACCAGTGTCAAGGCTTTTAAAGTGCAGTTTACAGCGCCGGTAGGTTTCTTTTATTTATTCCTTTGATTTGAACGGTAACAGGGTCGTTTTAATGGCGTTGGAATCGCTTTCATTAGCTTCCTTAAATTTATTCTAAATTGAGCCAAAATAATCGCTATTATTTCAATCAGAATTGTGTTGTACAGGATACTACAGAGCGTAGTTTTATCAAATCACTATTGTTATGGCTTTTTTGTCCAGAATATGTAAGGAAGGGAATGGAGCGATTGAAACGCCAATAGAACACGAAAATGGGTATCCTACTGTGTTCGAAACAGACAAGGGACTTTAAAGTAATTGTGTAATAATGACAATATGTGTCTTTAAATAAGGTTTAGCACATTGAAATTTGCTCTATCACGCTCATAATGACATCTAACATTGAGTATTGCCTTTTGATATTAACAAAAAAAAACACATTCATCTTTTTTCAATATTTTCCTATTTTATCCGTTAGATATATTAAAAGTTACACCCATGTTGAGTTGGCTATTTAAACCTTCGTCGTTTTTTTCCGTCAGATGATTCAAGACCTCAAAGACCGTCTGAAAAACCATCGCAAATGGACACCTCCGCTGGAAAACGTTGGCTTCGAATACGGCTTCAATAGCCAACAGCTGGACAGCTGGGTCACGTACTGGGCCGACAAGTACAACTTCACGGAGCGGGAGAAGTTCTTCAACAAGTTCGAGCATTTCAAGACTAATATACAGGGGTTGGATATTCACTTCATCAGGATTCGACCAGAGGTATGCATATCCTTTGGGATTTCACAACGCATTGTTGACGGAAATAATTTGATTCTTGAGCTCAGCTATCAACTTCTTAGTATCATATACTTAGAGGTCAAATAAGGAAGTGAAGTTTTAAGTTATCAGGGTCATTTACATTTTTATTATGACTTTAACCCTTAATTCGGCAACATCCAAAATACTGGACATGGTTTTTGACCCACTTTTTGTATTTTTTTCCGAATCAGAATTATTAAGACTACAGTGCCAAGGAGGTTAGAACAGACGAGTCACACGATGATCCTGTTCTGTTGTCGAATTAAGGGATAAACGTTTTAAATTTAGTCATACTATTCATACTAATAATAATAAGGTCAAATCACAATTGTCAAAAGTTGATAGTGAAAATTGACGAAATGTACTTACACGTGTAAAAGGACAAGATCTTTACGTAGGTACTTCTACCTAAGAAAGGTTCTACCTAAGGTATGATAGCTTCAGTTGGATGAAATCATATGATTTTGATATGACTTTCTCCTTTCAGGTTCCAGCAGGAGTTGAGATAGTCCCTGTGCTGTTCATGCATGGCTGGCCAGGGTCCGTGAGGGAGTTCTACGAGGCGCTGCCGCTCCTGACCGCCGTCAGCAAGGACCGGGACTTCGCCATCGAGGCCATCGTGCCCAGCTTGCCTGGTTATGGATTCTCTAGCGTAAGTGCAAGAACTCACAGGACAACATTAGGAACAGGAAGTGTTGACTTCAGCATGCCCGGTTGCAAAAAATGTAGTCGTGACTTAAATCTTCGTGAAGGTACTATGTACGAGTATATGACTGGCGACGACTAACGACTTAAAGCAATAAGCGCCAGATCTATAAAATCTAGTGGAGACGATTTTTTCTTTGCATTTCAGCAAGATTTTTTATTTGGTTCGAAGAATATAGGTAGTCTTCGGTATAAGTTCGAAATAAGTCGGAACAATGCTTAAAATATAATCACATGTTTTTATTGCTGACGTTGTACACACCGTGTTGCTGTCACTGAAAAACGAAACATTTGCTACTGACTAGAAGTCCTTTTCCTAAACCTGGGATGATACAATTCACAGGGTGCTGTCCGGCCAGGCTTGGGTGCCGCGGAGGTTGGGGTAGTCATGCGCAACCTGATGCACCGTCTGGGCTTCAAGCAGTTCTACGTCCAGGGTGGAGATTGGGGTGGCATCATCGGCAGCAACTTGGTGACCCTGTTCCCTGAAGTGAGTTATGATCGCATTATTTGAAAGATTTATTGGAAACATACTGCTTGATAAGATGGCTTACGATGGTACGTTTTTGCCGTTTATTGTGCTATGCGTCATTTTATACGAATACTTGACGGTGGAACGTGACGGTGAAGAAGATAAACGAGACCATCATAAGACTGCAGACCCGGATAACTATAGAATAGCTCCAAAATGCGCAATACTACGAGCATTTTTGTGCACATTTGGACGGAGGAAGGATCAGAATGCGATTATTTAGTTTCAGTTTAGTTAAGATAGGTTACCATTCGTTTTAGTTTGTGTTAAGAGTAATCAATATTCACATGTTTTAATTAACCAGGAAAATAAATTAGAAGACACATGAAAAAAGGCTAAAACGCGTGTCTTGCTGCTGCGTCGATCAAACATTTAATTTTACATATTTAACACGAGAGATCTTTATAATTATGAACCAATTTTTCTGCAGGAAGTACTCGGTTTTCACACGAACCTGGGTACCTCCCAGTCCACGGCTGCCAACGTCCTCACCTTCCTAGGCAGTGTGTTTCCCTCCTTCGTGGTGGAGTCTCACTTGGCAGACCGCATGTATCCCCTTAGCAAGCACATTGGATTCTTAGCCGAGGAGAGTGGCTATATGCACATTCAGGCTACCAAGCCTTATACTGTAGGTATGTACTTGTATAACAGTCATTCTCATAAAAATCATTATGCACTTTTCTAGGAGTCCAAAAAACACAATTCTAATATCTTCTCTTGAACCTATCGAACTCAGAACTTACATGCTTACTGTTTACAGAAAGATACTTCTACTTTGACTAAGCTTTATTCACCTAATATTTTCTTCGATTACCGCGAGGATTGCACATGAAATAAAACTATGAAAACGGATAAACTCGCGTATATTAACTAATTTTAATTTCATTCCGACGTTTCGAACAATTTACAGGGTTCGTGGTCTGCGGTCATCCAAGCATTTCACACAAATAAGCATTTCAGAGAAATATCCATTCTCTTCTACATATATCCATCAAATCATAAGATTAAATGTTGGTCTTAATATTGACAGGCGTAGCGATTTCCGACTCTCCTGCTGGCCTCCTTGCCTACATCCTTGAGAAATTCTCCACCTGGACGAAGCCGGAGTACAAGCTGAGGCCGGACGGAGGCCTCGGCGAGCACTGGAGCAGGGACCAGCTGCTGGACAATCTCATGTGCTACTGGAGCACTAACTCCTTCACCACATCTGTGAGGCTGTATTCCGAGACTTTTAACAAGAGACACTTTGGGCTACAGATTGATGAGTAAGGATTTGTTTATTAATTTTGAAGATTGAACTTTTCAATGGTTGTAGCTGTCTTAGTGTTCAATTTATGTGATCAATATTTTACAGTATTTCAATTAAAATAATTTGTCAAAGGACACTTCAGTTCAGACACTTGGCAGCATTACAGCGGCATCAGAAGATTTGTATGTCTGAGCATGACGACGACCTCTAAGCTTAACGCTTTCTTCTAGTTTAACTGAATTAAGTACCTCATTTGATAATTATAATGTCACTCAGTACGTTTAAAATATACATATTATTATTGTGCTATCTAGAATTGATATACAGGGTGTTCCACGAGCCACTGAAAACCTTGAACGGGGTGATTTGGTAGGTTGAACTGAATAACTTTTACTATGGAGGTAACCCAGAAATCTCAAAAAAAAAAATTGCCTTTTTCATATAAAATGTCGTGATCAATCGGTCAAAATGCATGAAAAAGACAATTTTTTTTAGATTTCGTGATTGGCCCCATATTAAAAGTTGTTCAGTATAGCCTACTAAATCACCCCGTTCAAGGTTTTCAGTGGCTCGTGGAACACCCTGTAGAAAAATGCAATAGTAAAACAGTTTTAATATTCCTTTAGTTAGATTTTTAAAAACAGTCAAAACATGTAGATACATATTAAAATATATTCGAACCGGGCTACTCACGTAGTATTTAAGTCGATGATTGCTCGACATGTTTCGACTCATTAAGAGGGTCCTCGTCCGGAGCACTCTCGGCCAAAGCACGACGCGTACTGCGGCCTGCGCCCTGCTAGGCTCTTCTCTCTTAAACATGTCGAGAAATCATCGACTTAAATACGTGAGTAACCCTGTTCGATAATATTTTAATGTTTGATGAGTCTCACGTTAGTTATAACATGTAGAAACAATTTCACTACAATTCCTATTTGTTACAGAATCCCAACGCCAGTTCCAGCTTGGATCATCCAAGCAAAGAACGAGCTGACCTTCCAATCTGCCAGAATTCTACGAACGAAGTACCCCAACCTGGTGCACGCCAACCCCATCAACGATGGCGGCCACTTCCTCGCCTTCGAGCTGCCGGAGGTCTTCTCCGAGGATGTGCTGCAGGCAATAACTGCTTTTAGAAAACTGAAGAAGGAATTCAAGAAGAATGAGTTATAGTAGTTAAATATTTATGGTGTTTTTCAAATGGAGCACTATTATACTGTTGGTTGTTGTTTAGGCATCATAAAAAGTAAACATTGTAAAGCTCTTATTGTTAGGAGACTTATTAAAGCTTGATGCCTTAAAATACAATTAAGAAATAGAAAATATCTTACCGAGAACCAACGCAATCGTTGCGTTGGTACGTACTTTGACGTGTAAAAGGTTAAGAAGTTTTTCTGAACAAAATGATGTAACCTTTTGAGGTGATCTACGTTTTGCAGGAATTGCAGGTGAATACTATGACTCCTCATTATCACGGTTGTTATTCTTGTGATAAAGTTTTTAATTTATTATATTCTGTTACAAAAAACAATTCTGCGTTTCTTGTTTTCACTCAAGTACCTACCCACGAAGATCGATTTGCACGATAGTTATTCATTTTGTATTTAATCTCCGTTACATTTAATATATTCATTATTTCCATTTAATCATAATTGAGATCATTAGCTAGGTTTTGCATGGCCAAAGTATGATCCCCTGTTGGTATATGCATCTCTCAGAAGCTTTATTTTTTCTGTTGGTGGATTTCCGGGGATGCCCATTCAATTTGTCTGTATTTACTATTTCATCTGTACGTATTTTTATTATTCGTCTCGCTATTTAGTTGCTTGGTATGTACACCTATTTTAGCATTACCTCGCCATATATCCTGCCCGTTTCAATTTGTGTCTTATACAGTACGTATTTATTGTATATTAAGAATATCCATCGTGATAATGTACCCTCGGGTCGCTGTTAACACGAAATGCCGTTGTCATCTTCCATTACTTAACATACCTTTTTGATAAAACTGACTCACGGAACATGAATCCATATGATGCAGCATACTTGCGCGCATTGCAAGACGAACGTAACAGGGGTTACCGCAAACATCGGAAATAAGCTTCGAGCATCTGTCGCTGACACTCCAGTTACACCTCAACTAGGGAAAAAGAGGTAGATATGCTCGAAAACGATTTTCGCGGTACGATTCCAGTATCTACTATCTTTGGTGATAACACGCGAGCTCGCGGTGACTATACGAATGCCAAACTTGTAGAATTTTACTAGGTATTACCATTAAGGTGCGTTTAAACCAAAAGAACTTCGCTGTTCTAGCGCCCGTTCTACGAAATCAACCAATCACGTTTTGTTTACCGATCGAATTTCGTAGAGTGGGAGGTTAGAACAGCGAATGCTCTTTTAGTTTAACCGCACCTTTACCGAATGAATTCTGTAGTCTGTAATCGTGAACACGTGTGCGCTAGCCATTGCCGCTCCCGACCCGTGGTCCAACTGGTTGTGCCACGGGTAAGTAAAATTATCCGTGGTTCAACTGTCAGATTACTTTTTTTTACTGTCATGTAATTATGACCCATAGTACAACTGAGGGGCAATTGTCCAACTAGTATACGTAAATATATGCTGTAGTAGTGGACTACCGATAAATTTTGTGTATCGTGGTACAACCAATTGGAACACAGGTAAACTAACTTCCTCGCGAGTACAATGGGTTGGACAATGGATAAATTTATTTCCCCGTGGCCCAACCAGTTGGACATAACGGTTGGACCACGGGTCGGGAGCGGCCATTGCTGCTATTATTGCCAAGTTTTAGAGGAAAAGGGCCATTTGATTTGATTTATCTTCCAAAATGGTCTCGGCTCTTCTCACCGGTGAAAAGCGACGCTACACGATGACGGTCCCAAAGTAATATCAACAAACTGCTTATAATATCGTATTCATTTTATGGCCTTGTCTAATAATATGTATACATCTCGGAAACTATGTCCGGACCAGAATCGTAAACATATTTTTGGAGTTTTAATAGTATAATTTGTATGAACTTGACCCTGTCAGAATAGCCGCGTCATGCTGGCCACTTTATCGCAGTTACGAAGCAATAATTCGTCTTTAACAACAAACATGCGTTTCTAATTTAAGCCGTATAATGCTTACCAAAAAGTTTTGTTTGAGGCAGCCGTACAAGAACTACAAGATATGAGTTTATAAAGGCTAACCCATTGCTAGTTACGAGATAGCCTCAGTACATTACGAACAAGGAAGGAAGGAGGTCGTTCATTTGTTTTTAAAGTAAGTTTTGTATTTTGATAATTTTGTTTATTAATGAGTAACTGGAATTAAAGGTTTTTATAGATGTGTATTTATTTCTTTGAATGTTTTTTTTTTCAATTCGTTAAACAAGTATAGCATTTTGTATGATTAAAATGTGGAAAAACTGTTTTCATTGCTTTTTTTATTATGACATTTTATTCGTGTCAATGAAAATAATCACTAAACTGTTATTACATAAAATTACAAGAGTGTAGTGTTTTAGTGTTACGCTGAAATTACTTAAGGTGTCTTTGCGTGATTTGTTTATTATACTCGTACAAAAGCCGGCTTATTACGTGAATGTTCAAGGTCATTGCCTCCAAGTAGGGATCTGTGGGTTATCCCACAGTGGATCAGACATCAGAATAAATATAACATTAGACGAATTTAGGGCCTACATTACAGGATATTACAAACAGGGTAATACAAGATAATAAACCATGAATCTATTAATGGAATAAATATGAAAACTCAAAAAAAAATCGACGAATACTTAAAAAAACAGGAAGACAAAAGAAATACGATAAACAGAGCTTATTTACTACTAAAAGATCCTGTTTCAGTTGCATATTTACAGCTGAAATTCAATTGGAAACTTTTTGATTACAAAATCCTATGGGCTTTAAGTTATTTGCGACATAACGAGTGATAAAACGAAACATAACATGAGAATACTACTTACAAGTAGGTACTTATTCTAAGGAAAACGAATGATTAAATAACGGGCATTCTCGGTCGGTTAAATAAGTTTTGATTAGCTTAAAATGGTATCTATGATTACATCTACATTGTGTACATTTACAGACTCTTACAATACAATACAATACTCTTTATTGCACACCATGTAAACAGTAGAATAACAGATATACAGTGTTACAAGTACAGGTATTACAATGGGCGGTCTTATCGCTAAAAAGCGATCTCTTCCAGACAACCTTAAGATAGCGGAATAAAAAACAGTTTAAACATAGTGTAGGTGGTGCTAAAACAAAAGACAAGTAACGAAACAAAATAATTAAAGTATACTACTAAACTTACATACATAAGTTAATAAAATAAACATAAATATACATTTACATACATACATAATACAGTACAAATACACTCAAATAGAAGCAATGAAAATGTTAGCCACGGAAAAATAAAACAAGTTATTATACGATAGACAGTCATGGTATACTCAAAAAGTGGTTCTTAAGGTGCGCTTTGAATATAGCAAGAGATTGAGCTCGCCTAATATCAACGGGTAAAGAATTCCAGAGTCGAATAGCCCGAAAGGTGAAGGAATTGTTATAAAATTTAGACGAAGAAGAAGGGACTCTTGTTACTGTTACTTACTTATTTTTCTAGTTATTTTTATTTTTCACTTTTTAGCTCGGTTGCCCTGAAAACCAGCGTCGTGTCATCTGACACGACACATGCTGAGTGGCATCCATTTTGGTGTTCAAATCCTTACTGTTTATACTTGTATTTATTGTTTTGTATTGTATGGCACCAAATAAACCATTCTTATTCTTATTCTTATATTACAGATGGCACGTCTACTATGCTTCGGCCTTTTGACGGCATTGCTGGCCTCTCCATTCCTTGGGGTTCTATATGTGTTGTTTCTGAGGAGTCCACCGCCGCTGCCCAACTTGGATGTCCAAGCGTGGTGGGGGCCCAAAGAACTGCAGGCCAAGCAGGACACTAGTGTCAAGCCTTTCAGAGTGCAGTTTACAGCGCCGGTAAGAATCTTAAATTTTTTGGTAAAAACGAGTAGGTCAGTAAAATCTATGTATCCTGTTGGGGATGTGAGAGTTTTGGCTATATCTAGCGAAATATTGTTACAGTGAATTACTCTTTCTTTTCTCTTCTTCTTCTTCATTATTAATTATATTTGACGCGGGTTACTCACGTTTTTAAGTCGAAAAATGCTCGACATCTAAACCACGTGAAATATAATTTTAGATGGATGAGTCTCACGAGAGTTTTGTGTTTAAAATTCTTCTTCTTCTTTCATAATCTTTGTGGATCTGTGTGGATTTCAATACAGACATTTGTTCCATAACTTATTTAATGACCTGCACCATCAGCATAACCTGATCCTAGGGATTTGGAAGCAGATTCTTAAAACTATTTGATCAAGTACTTAATTTCAACATTATCTTTTCTCCATCAGATGATCCAAGACCTAAAAGATCGTCTGAAGAACCACCGCAAATGGACGCCTCCGCTGGAGGGCATCGGCTTCCAGTACGGCTTCAACAGCCAGCAGCTGGACAGCTGGGTCACGTACTGGGCCGACAAGTACAACTTCACGGAGCGGGAGAGATTCTTCAACAAGTACGATCAGTTCAAGACTAACATCCAGGGCCTGGATATTCACTTCATCAGGGTTCGACCTGAGGTATGTAATTTATAATCTCTCTAGGGTTGGGTTCTGGCTTAAATAAACATTCAATGAGGTCTTCCCTGAGGTCTATCAAAGTGAGACGGACAAATTAAGTCTGTAATCTATCCATTTTTTGAGGGCCAGTCTTTTGAAAGTTGCTTCAGACTTTACTACTTTATAAGTAGTGGTAATAGATTAAGAGGATGGATTTGTAATGGCAATCTTAAGAGAATCAGAAAGAGGGGAGGGATTCAAGATAATGGGTAAATATCCTCCAATTGCCAATCTGTCTCAAGTGTATCAATGTTCACGTCACTTCAATTTCATGGATGAATTTAATTCAAATATGAAAATCTCTGTTCAGGTGCCATCAGGAGTGGAAGTGGTTCCCATGCTTTTCTTACATGGCTGGCCAGGGTCCGTGCGGGAGTTTTACGAGGCGCTGCCGCTCCTGACCGCCGTCAGCAAGGACCGGGACTTCGCCATCGAGGCCATCGTGCCCAGCTTGCCGGGATACGGTTTTTCTAGTGTAAGTCCATAATATATAATTGATTACTTTTTTTTAATTAAGTAATGTGATTTTTTTTATTTGCTATAGGTACTTTCGGAATCCACATGTTTATAGGTGAAAAACTTAATAAAGTCACCTGTTGTATGTGTGAGTGACGTGTTCGAATAGGCATTTGTTTTGTTTGTGTTACTAATTTCAAATATATGTTCTCTATTCGAATACGTCACTCACACGTACAACAGGTGACTTTCTTAAGTTTTTCACCTATACCTTCTTGTTTACGACAAGCTGCAAGATATAATCACCATCAGATATAACTTAGCGTCTGGAGCGCTCAAAAATAACTGAACACGCCTTTGTTGCCATAACGATAGAGGCGTGTTCAGATATTTTTGAGCGCTCCGGACGCTACGATATATCTGATGACGACTGTACACAAAACAATCCATAATTGCCACATGATAAAATGAAATACACTGAAAAAAACTTACTTTGCCTTCTAGTGGATTCATTCTAGATTTTTTTGCGGCAAAATTTATAATTTTAATTTGTTGCTGCTGTGGGATACCTTCATACTAGTAAGTTAAAATACACGACTCTCCCTCCCCCCCCGCCATCCGCGTCACCCCCCTCCCCCCTTGATAAGTGTCCCATTTTACAGATTTTCTCGATTTTCAGGAAAACCATACAAGCTAGGATAAAATGGTCAAAGACGGAATTATTTGTCATTAAATTACCTACAAATAAGTACTACATTTATTTCGATAGCATTTATAGTTTCCAAGCTATGGTGCATCAAAGATTGCTAAAAATGTACGCTTAGCGGAAATAAAACATTTGGTACACAAAGAACAACAATATTTTTATTATTACAAGAAATGCGTACAAAATAAACAATTTATATTAATTTTTTATATAGATAAGTACTTAATATCTAACAAAAATCAATATCGTCATCATAAAGATATTCAAAAGACTTGTTGAAGCAACTAAGGCCCTGGCAATGGTTGCACATGGTGGAACAACGCAATCCAGCTTTGACACATCCACGTCTTTTTTGGCAGCCTTTTCTGCAGCTGCACGATACTACTTTTAGTATCGACGGTGGAGCTGGTGATTTTGTGGTGTATATTGGTGATAAAAAGTTATTATTACTTTTTCAGCCCCAGTTTTCTGGGTTCAATGCGTTTCCCCGCCATAATTGTACTTGATGAAAAGTACGCAATGAATGCTGAAAAGCTGCTCCTGATGAAGGTGGTAGCTTTGATAAAATCACCGTATTGTTCGACAGACCAACATATTTGTTAAAATTGACGTATCGTAACTCATTTAAACTTTTCTCAGTTTGCTTAGCCCTATACAAGGCGAGAATATATTTTTCTCCCGCATCTTTTACCTTCTCATGTGAGGCATCCGAATCATTGAAAACGTTTATCGTAACTTGCAAGTCGATCTTTTTACTAAGCAGTATAGACTGAACTTTTCCTTTCCCGTAAAATGCTGAAGTAGTATCGCAACCACATGGCATGCAGAAAGAGGATCGATTCCCTGCAATTTTTGACCACATTTCCTTCTATTAAGCTTCGGGTGCTATAAAGTCTCTTGTTTACACTCCCTTGGGCCTCTTTCAGCAAGAATATATTATTCTGTACAGGAGTAAGACCCAGTAAAAGAAGTAACAGATCTATGTCTTGCATTTATGAGAGTTGTTATTCCTTTTGACACATTCACTGTTGCTCCTTGGTTTAGAGAGAGTTCACATATAAAACAGTTTTCCATGGTTTAAACACGTAACGCATAGAAAAAAGTAAACAGCATTTATAGTTCACTAAAGATCACGACTCGCGAGAAAACACTTTTCCACACGTAATTATAGCAACGAATCAAAAGCTTGTAGTATTTTAAGTTCAAACACTTTAACACTGTTCATCTAGCACTGTTGACTACTAAGTAAAAGACTGTCATAATCACCAAATTAAAAATTTTAAAAACCGACTTCAACCGGTTTCTCCAAGATTCCCGATTTGTAAAAGACTGTCATAATCACCAAATTAAAAAATTTTAAAAACCGACTTCAACCGGTTTCTCCAAGATTCCCGATTTGTTTCCATCATTGGTTTCCTCAAATCCTACTTTCTGAATGCAAATTCTTGTAAATGAATGAAAATTACCAAAAGCGCCATACATGTACCTATAACAATTGAAGAGATCCCTCGCTTTCTCCAAGATCCCATCATCAGACCGCAACTTGGTGCCAACGGGATCATCTCGGGGTAATACACGTTCGATCACAAAAAGAAATTTTAAAATCGGTTCACTATTCTCGGAGATATCGGGTAACATACATACAACAAAAAAAAAAAAAAAAAAAATTCAGTCGAATTGAGAACCTCCTCCTTTTTTGAAGTCGGTTAAAAATGGCGGTTATTAACGGCCAAGAACGGCAACGCCGCAAATATCGAACGGAATTAGTGCGCTAGTATTTAAATTGTGATTTTCTGCTGGGTATCAATTTTTAGTAACCTTTGATGCACCATAGCTTGGAAACTATAAATGCTATCGAAATAAATGTAAGTACTTATTTGTAGGTAATTTAATGACAAATAATTCCGTCTTTGACCATTTTATCCTAGCTTGTATAGTTTTCCTGAAAATCGAGAAAATCTGTAAAACGGGACACTTATCAAGGGGGGAGGGGGGGTGACGCGGATGGCGGGGGGGGAGGGAGAGTCGTGTATTTTAATGTACTTGTATATAGGTATCCCATAGCAGCAATAAATTAAAATTATAAATTTTGCCGTCTTGCCCATACATTGAAATCTAGAATGAATCCACTATTCATAGAACTAACTTCTTTCTAGAAGACAAAGTGTGAGTTTCCATTTGGCTCCAAGGAAGCATTTGAGCTGCTTTTTCTTAATAGTTTTTCAAAATCTGCAGGCTGCTGTACGCCCAGGACTGGGTGCTGCAGAGGTGGCCGTGGTCATGCGCAACCTGATGCACCGCCTGGGCTTCAAGCAGTTCTACGTCGAAGGTGGAGACTGGGGTGGCGTCATTGGCAGCAATTTGGTGACCTTATTCCCTCAGGTGAATTTTTTTTGGATTTTGTATAATAGAATAGAATAGAATAGAATAGAATAGAATAGAATATAATAGTTTATTTGCTTGAACACGTAGTACAATGGTTCTTAAATATAATTTAGTCTAGACACAGTATTCACAATAGTTATGAAAACAACTGCCATTTCACTTTTTCAACCATGTCGGAAACTAAAATTTATTGGGATAAGTCGGATTTTATCTTTAACTAAAAAGTTATTAAGAGAGTATTGAGAGGGCGCTTCACAACAGATTCAAAATGTTTTGAATTGAAATTGACTCCTTCGCATTGAAAATCCCGCTCCTCATCTATAAAACATAAACGCTCCAATTAAAATTAATAGGTATTATGTGCTTATGATATGATACAATAATCATACACATCCACGACAAATTCATTATATGCA
The DNA here is from genome assembly GCA_025490895.1 of Thaumatotibia leucotreta. Taxonomy (NCBI): domain Eukaryota; kingdom Metazoa; phylum Arthropoda; class Insecta; order Lepidoptera; family Tortricidae; genus Thaumatotibia; species Thaumatotibia leucotreta. The sequence goes on along the minus strand of JALPQI010011507.1, from coordinate 38,185 downwards.
GCCAAAACATTTTCATGTCTGAAGAAGAAAGAAAAGTATTTCAATTTCTCAACAGGCAACTCAAATATTGTATCACATTATTTAACCCAAGTTTTTGTGGAACTAATGAAAATATTCATCAGCCGCGATACTGACAGTTCATGGGCTTAAATCCCAACTCACACGTTGATGAATGAAGTATTTTTCTTTGGTTTGTAACAGCTAATATTTATATATTATTTTCTTTATCTAGGAGGTTCTCGGTTTCCACTCGAACCTTGGTTTCGTCATGTCCACTGCTGCCAACGTCCTCAACTTACTGGGCAGCGTGTTTCCCTCCTTCGTGGTCGAGTCTCATCTCGCAGACCGCATGTATCCTATCAGCTCAAACGTCTTGTACATGGTTGAGGAGAGTGGCTACATGCATATTCAGTCCACCAAGCCTGATACTGTGGGTATGTAGACGTTTAATATCATGAAATTCATGCTCTAATCTCAAAACACACCGCCAATAAAGAACTGCTAATACCTTCTTTAAGCCCCTCAGAATTAGAAGTCACTTTATTTTTATTAATTTAATTTTTTTACAGGGGCAAGTTCTATTTTGAATATATTGTAAAAATAATTTAAAGTAATCAAGTTAAATGACAATATTGAGAAATCTTTTATAATGCAGACAAAATCTCCTAATAGCCGAAACTTTTGTGAATAGGTATTGCCATTTCCGATTCTCCTGTGGGCCTCCTCGCCTACATCCTTGAGAAGTTCTCCACCTGGACGAAGCCGGAGTACAAGCTGAGGCCGGACGGAGGCCTCGGCGAGCACTGGAGCAGGGAGCAGCTGCTGGACAACCTCATGTGCTACTGGAGCACTAATTCCTTCATCACGTCTGTTAGGCTGTACTCCGAGACTTTCAATAAGAGATATTTTGGATTGCAGTTGGATGAGTGAGTATTGTGTATCTATATTGTTCCTGACTACTATGTTAGTATTTATCGAATATCATCTTTAAATTGAAAGTATTACCCTCATATTCGTAAACGTTTGCTAACTTAATAAGCCGCTAATAATTGTTTGTTCCTTTCGGTTTTAACAATGTGTCCATAAGAGCAAAAGGGACAAACAATTATTAGCGGCTTATTAAGTTAGTAAACGTTTATGAATAAGGGCGTTAGTCACTAAGACAGCCTTTCCAGGGGTTTAGTTAAATTAAAGATGGACTGGAAAAGTTCTGAGGCACTCTTAATATGTCAAAAAACTGCGAATATTTTTCGTGGTCATTAATTCTCTTTATTGTATTTTTTTGATATATCATTCATGGAAACAGTTTTTATAAGTCATAGGACATAACGAGCTAAAACAATGTCATACATAATGTGTCTTATTGGATATAGCCTATAATTTCAGCTCGCCTGATTTTTTATTGTTCCAGAATTCCAACCCCAGTACCAACCTGGATCATCCAAGCGAAGAACGAGCTGACCTTCCAACCGGCCATGATTCTCCGGACGAAGTTCACCAACCTGGTGCACACCAACCCCATCAACGATGGCGGCCACTTCCTCGCCTTCGAGCTGCCGGAGGTCTTCTCCGAGGATGTGCTGCGGGCTGTGACTGCTTTTAGGAAGCTGAAGAAGGGAGCTAAGAAGACTGAGCTGTAGTAGCATGCAACAGTAAAACTATGAAAACTGTTGGGAGATTGTATTTAGTCACTGTATATTTTAATGTTAAGAAAAAAATATCTGTGATGTTTTGTATCCGTTGTTTTTGAAACGTCTTAAAATGATTAATGATATCCTCGTAGCGTCTGTGGTACTGCCTGTAGTGCTTATTAACATCGAAATCGATCTTTGCATATGTTTACAAACCACAAGGCAACGAACCAGTAAGATACCGTAAAGGAAATGTAGGTATTCACGTAGGTTCCTTCTTGACCTCTATTGTCATAGTGATAGAGCGAAAAAGGTACGTGAAGCGATTTCTTTCATTGTTCATCAAAAGTTGAATTTGAGTTATTGAAGAACCAAATAAAGTAAACGATTTGAAATATCATGTTAGTAGTATGCAGTGTGTATGTTCGTAGTGACTAGTTGTATCTATGTGATGACTTCAGATGTTAATTTTGTGATATTTTTTTGTTATTAAAATATTAATTTTATATAAATATTTTCACTGTTTTTTTGATTCCACCTAAAGTAAATAATGGACAATGACACATAAAAGTGGATTGTGAGTATACTACGAGTATGTATACGTAGGATGTGTGAAAAAAAATGTAGCCAAATCTTACTCTACCTACAAATGAATCCCAAAATTCCCAATCGTGATTCCGATGGTTTTCTACACGTTGACGACAGCTGACTTTAATCTGTCAAACTTTAGAAACTATCATCATCATCAGCCTATGATAGTCCACTGCTGGACGTAGGCCTCTCCTATTAACTATGCGTATAGACGCATTAGGAGGTAAATGCCCATAATCGCCACGCTGTATTCTTTCTGCCGTCACCACACGGCCATTTAGAAACTATACCAAAAATAAACATTTGAAAGTTTATCTTTTGGTTTAGAAACTATACCAAAAGATAAACTTTCAAATGTTTATTTTTCGAAATTGCTTAATGAATAAAGTTGATGGTTTACCTTCGCCTCTACAACTGATAATGACGCTTACTCAATTCGGAAATTGTCATTTGTCACGATGATAGTTTCTAAAATAAGATCAATTAATGAATATATCACGGCCACGTATTATAATAAGTACGAGTTACACAGTTTTTTACATTTAGGTACACCCAAGGCAAAATTTTGGAGATGACAAACTTAATACCTACTATAATTTAGTCGTGTCATGCTCTAATCACCATAACGTTACATTGCATTAATTTCTTCACTAGTAAAATCCACCAAAATACTATTAGCTTCTAATTTAAGTCTTATAATGATTACAACAAGTTGTTTATCACAAGAGCACCACAATTTATGAGAGATATGAGAATCCATTGATTTGATAGTTACGTTACGAGAGCGCTTCAGTGCGTTACAAACAAGGAAGGAGACAGGTCGTTCACTTGTTTTTAAGGTAAGTTTGTTTCGTTTCTTACTTATGTACATATTTATATTTATTCTTATTCTAAAGATAAAGATAAAGATAATTTATTTGTCAGAAACATGAGTTGAGTACATAAAGGTGTTGTGCGAATAAAAAGTTCTTCAGGTTTTGCCTCTCGGCGTACAAATTTTGTTTTCATGCATTAAACATAAAAATGTTCCATCATAAAGGCAATTCAATTATTCATGCAAGCATATATCAATCTATATGTCAATATTCTTATAATTTAAACACATTAATTGTACATTTCCTTATATCTTTAGGTATCTTATTAAATATTTTAGGTGCCATACCAAACACACTTTTCCGTAACAGAGCCGTGTTTGAAAATTGTCCTCCAATTCTATTGATATCTCGAGAACTTAAAGAGCTACATATAGAAGAATTCTACAAATACCTGTGATATAAATTCAAAAGACACCATTATTTATGTTACATCTTGTAGCTATACCTACTGGCACATTATTTTGGTTTGATTAGCAGAAACTTTGGAATTTTGGTTCTTAGTTGTTGACGGTTTATGATAATTTTATTTGATACTAAGATAACCAGTTTTTTGTCATGACACATGTAGTAATTATAATATAAATATAGAAGTGCTGTTTTATGCTTCAAATACCGAAATTATTTGATAAATGATTTGTTTACAACCGGCTTATGTATTATACACTATCGTCTACACTGCTACCTGTAAATTGGTAGGCCTTATGTCTTTAGCAATAAGGTGCACCGAGTACAGTCAAGAGCTGCTGTTTGTACGTTCAAGGTTGGCGGTATATTGGGATAACGCGCGACCAGACTAGTTATAGACAATAATAGAGACGTGCATGTTCAAGAAAATAATAATGATATTATTTATTTAATATAACATTAAGCTTTGTCCAGATTTCATTCCGCATACGTTAATTACAGTAACAGACTAGTAATTCAGTAAATATGAAATGCTTTTTATTTTTTAGGTACGCATTTATCAATAAAAAACACACCTAGTCACTGTTGGTATTTGTTCATTGTACTTTATACTTAACTATATATATTTTGTAGATATATCAGTACATCAGTAGGTGCTTTATTGTTTGTTTAGAACAGATATCGTTTTTAGTACCTATATGAACTTTGAACGTCGAGATTCGAGAACATTGTCAAAGATAGTGACACGATCACAGTGGACATCAGGGTAATATGATAGATCATGTCTAAGAAATAGAAATAATATGGATAATAAGAAGAGATAGAGATTTACGATTGCATCAAGACCATCATAGATGGAAAAGTAAAAGGCAGAAGGAAGAGTAGCAGGCCAAGACAATAATAGAGACGTGCATGTTCAAGAAAATAATAATGATATTATTTATTTAATATAACATTAAGCTTTGTCCAGATTTCATTCCGCATACGTTAATTACAGTAACAGACTAGTAATTCAGTAAATATGAAATGCTTTTTATTTTTTAGGTACGCATTTATCAATAAAAAACACACCTAGTCACTGTTGGTATTTGTTCATTGTACTTTATACTTAACTAGATATATTTTGTAGATATATCAGTACATCAGTAGGTGCTTTAGTGTTTGTTTAGAACAGATATCGTTTTTAGTACCTATATGACCTTTGAACGTCGAGATTCGAGAACATTGTCAAAGATAGTGACACGATCACAGTGGACATCAGGGTAATATGATAGATCATGTCTAAGAAATAGAAATAATATGGATAATAAGAAGAGATAGAGATTTACGATTGCATCAAGACCATCATAGATGGAAAAGTAAAAGGCAGAAGGAAGAGTAGCAGGCCAAGATTAGCATGCATGGACCAACTGAAAGAGAAAGTGGAAGTCGTGTCGTATCAGGACCTTAAAGAAAAGGCTTTGGACAGGGAATCATGGAAGCTGCTCCACCGACAAGAGCGCAGCTCTTAATTTTATGATGATGATGATATAGAAATAAAGGATTGATGATGGGCAGCAGCATCATTAATCATAGTAGACACACTACTAAGCTGCGATCGCCAACCCGCTTGTCCAGCATAGCGATTAGGTATGGGCATTTATTTACTTCCTAATGCGTCCATACGCATAGGCTAGAGAGAGGCCGTTATCCAGCAGTGGTCTGATATAGGCTGATGATGTCTGATGTACAAGAAATATCTTTCAAATTTCAGATGGCGCGTCTACTATGCTTCAGCCTTTTGGGGGCATTGCTGGCCTCCCCATTCCTCGGGGTTTTATATGTGCTGTTCTTAAGGAGTCCACCACCGCTGCCCAACATCGATGTCCAAGCATGGTGGGGGCCTAAAGAGCTGCAGGCCAAGCAGGATACCAGTGTCAAGCCTTTTAGAGTGCAGTTTACAGCGCCGGTAATTTTTTCATCGCGTTTGGTTTGAAAGTAATAACAAGTAAAGTATCATGCAGAGCTGATGAAGAAGCGTGGTTAAAATGGTAGTGTGATGGTACAAAAGGACATGTTTAAATCGGTAATTTACTATTACTAGTAATGGACAAGGACCCAATTATGTACATTCATTCTTATTTTAAAGAAGCTAAGAGTTAGGTTTTTGTTTCGAATCGAAGCACTTTTCCGTAGGCTCTCAGGATTAAGATTAAAGTGTCCATCAATGGTGCCTGTCAGCTAAAGGTGTCTAGCAATGATTCCATCACTCAGCATATCCTAATGATTTGGCACCAAATTTTGAAATATCATTGCTAAAATTTACGCCCATGTCGAGTTGACTACTTAAACCCTCCTCGTTTTTTCCGTCAGATGATTCAAGACCTCAAAGACCGTCTGAAAAACCATCGCAAATGGACGCCTCCGCTGGAGGGCATCGGCTTCCAGTACGGCTTCAACAGCCAGCAGCTGGACAGCTGGGTCACGTACTGGGCCGACAAGTACAACTTCACGGAGCGGGAGAGGTTCTTCAACAAGTATGATCAGTTCAAGACTAACATCCAGGGCCTGGATATTCACTTCATCAGGGTTCGACCTGAGGTGTGTATATTGGCTGCGCATGTTATTGCTAAAAGGACAAGTTACTTATATGTCGTCGAGATCTGGAATAAGTATTCAGCGACAATGTTTCTCAAGTGATGTGGTCAAATAAGTAGTTGAAATATCCCTTATTCTCTTACAATTTTATTTAGATTTCGTTGCTTCATTTTCGAGGATGGATCGGTAGTAGTTAAAGAGACAAAAGGACAATAATAAATAATAGTCAAAAAAATCTTGCAGATTTTTGTCCTTCCCATAACCATCAATTCGGTTTAAAACGATGATTCGATTCTTGTATTATGACAGGATAATGAATTTGTGTTGAAGTTTCTTCGACTACATTTAAATACGTGGAAACGAAATTAACTTTTGCAGGTCCCAGCAGGAGTGGAAGTGGTTCCCGTGCTGTTCATGCACGGCTGGCCAGGGTCGGTGCGGGAGTTCTACGAGGCGCTGCCGCTCCTGACCGCCGTCAGCAAGGACCGGGACTTCGCCATCGAGGCCATCGTGCCCAGCTTGCCTGGTTATGGCTTTTCTAGCGTGAGTGCAGGGAAATCACAGGTCGAAATCGGTTTTTAGTAGGCCTAGTGATGCTTCCCACAGGGTTTGAATCTGCTTGTATATTGGCTGCTCAACTTGTTTTGAGAGGTGTTACTCCGCTTATAAATACTGTAACTGCAACCTAAAGAGTCGCAAAATCTAGTGATGATGACATTACTGTGATATATTGCTGAAACAATATATACCATACTAGAAGAATAAAAAAGAATATAAAGAAGACGTTTTATAGGATCTTTACATACCGTAGCAATTTGGGTTTGGTTGTTTCAAGAAGGAAAAAATTTGCTACTGTCCGTCATTTCTTTGAAGTATGATTACACAATTTTCAGGCTGCTGTCCGACCAGGTCTTGGAGCTGCAGAAATAGCGGTTGTCATGCGCAACCTCATGCATCGTCTGGGCTTCAAGCAGTTCTACGTCCAGGGTGGAGACTGGGGCAGCATCATTGGCAGTAGCTTGGTCACTCTGTTCCCTCAAGTGAGTTCAAATTAAAGTGTTTTAAATAGATTCGTATTTTGAGAAGAATTTCGACACGATATTCTGGATATCATGAATACATTCTCCTATATAATCAAACACGGGAGTAATTAGTGTTTTAAGGTCTCACAACCAGTCATTACTTGTATATTTTTAAAATGTACTTACCTGTATTACTTTCTCCAGGACGTTCTCGGTTTCCACACGAACATGGGTGGCACTCGGTCCACAGCTGGCAATATCCTCACCTTACTAGGCACCGTGTTTCCCTCCTTTGTGGTGGAGTCTCACCTGGCAGACCGCATGTATCCCCTCAGCTCGCATTTCGCTTATGTGTTAGAGGAGACTGGCTACATGCACATTCAGGCTACCAAACCGGATACTGTGGGTACGTATGAGTTGAATAACTATGAGACAAGCAAAGAGCATCCATTGTCAATCACACTATCATCATTATTAGCCTATGAACAGACTACTGCTGGACAAAGACATTTCCTTTTACCTAAGCGTTTGGACGCAGTAGGAGATAAATGTTCATTAATCATCACACTCGGCAAGCGGGTTGGCGATCGCAGTAGTGTGTCCACTCCACTATGACGACGCAGCTGCCCATTATCAATCTTCAATAAATAAATGGTCAATGACACTTCAAATCTCTTAGTGGACTCTTACGTCATGCACGGGAAGAGTTGGGGTGGTGACAAATTTTATGTATTGTTACTGCCATCACCACACGGGCATTGTCAATACCTTACGTTAAATCTATATTCATCATGTGCGGAAGACAAGTATTGCTGTGAGTTATTTACTTAATATGAGACAAGTGAAAATTTCTGACAATTCAAATTGATTCCAGTGAACATTCCTCAAAATATTCAAATTATGTTCTAAACAGGCGTTGGGATTTCCGACTCTCCTGTGGGCCTCCTCGCCTACATCCTGGAGAAGTTCTCCACCTGGACGAAGCCGGAGTACAGGCTGAGGCCGGACGGAGGCCTCGGCGAGCACTGGAGCAGGGACCAGCTGCTGGACAACCTCATGTGCTACTGGAGCACTAATTCCTTCACCACGTCTGTGAGACTGTACTCCGAGACTTTAAATAAGAGACATTTTGGTCTGCAGTTGGATGCGTAAGTATTTTTTGAAATGGAAAATATGTATAAAAAGTATTTAGGTACGCTGACAAGTGTACTTATTGTAAATTGAAAGTTTCATTTACAATATTTTGTTGACAACCTTCCAGTGCCTATCAGTGTCTCAGTAGTATCAACTTTAAGTTTAAGTCATTAGTGAATCGATTTAATACGACAGAACATTACCATGATTAGCACTACTAGGACCAATGAACATAACTGTTTACCCATTCTCTGTAGCTGAATTTAATTGCATATTTTATTTGTATACATATAATATTGTATCTGGCTGGATATCATGAAAAGATATCATGAAATTTTAATCAGAAAATCCAAGTAGGTCCATTGCGTTGTCCGTCTTCTTTCACATGTTCCTTAATAAATATGTAAGCATTTTACATCTTACTGAATGATTTCATTTGACTACTTTTCCTGCTAGCCCTAAACCTTCCTAATGATTTCAGGATTCCAAGCCCCGTCCCAACTTGGATCATTCAAGCGAAGAACGAGCTGACCTTCCAATCCGCCAGAATTCTACGAACAAAGTACCCCAACCTGGTGCACGCCAACCCCATCAACGATGGCGGCCACTTCCTCGCCTTCGAGCTGCCGGAGGTCTTCTCTGAGGATGTGCTGCGGGCTGTGACTGCTTTTAGGAAGCTGAAGAAGGAAGCTAAGAAGACTGAGTTGTAGTGGCATGTTTATTATTTGTGGTGGATTTCTAAAAATTGGTTTATATTGGTTTATACAAAAGGCGAAAAAGAACAAACAACAAAGAAAAGCAAACCCTATTGACAAGACCACGAGACAGTCTTCTTTTGTCACCAGCAATCTTTTTTTGAATGCAAAGTTGAAGCTTAATAAAATAAGGTTAAGCACAATAACGGTGTAAACGGTGTAATATTCTTGTAAACTAGAAGTTGTGAATATTATATTTACTTATTTATTAAAATATTTGAAATATTTGCATTGTAGATATGTACTCGTGTTTAATTGTAAATAAAATAATTTCAGTACATTTCGAATTTATAACCTCAAGAGTCCCCTGCAAGCAACTCAAGCTTAGATTTACTGGATGTTGTTTTACTTGAATGAGCTAGGGAGCTAGTGTCACCTTTCCCCCGGGTTAGGTTAGGTTAGGTTAAGGATTCGTTCGGGGGACGTTGTGGTTGAATGGATGCTATCCCATGACGTCCCCTTAACGGCTATGCGGGAGACGCCGCAGGGGTTTTTAGTGGGTATTCTCCTCCCTCCCATCTGACTAGCAGAGGGGGGTCAGGAGAGGAGCGAGTCCCACATACCACCTCCCAAATGGGCATCCCCAGCCCGGGGGTGACGATGCTAAACGCATTCTCCCCTGCGATAACAAAAAAAAAAAAAAGGTTAAGGATTCGTTGCAGATTAGCATCAAATACCTATCATCAATAAATGAATAGTGGTACTTTAATTAACAGCAGCGTCATCATAATGGACACATTACTGCGATCGCCAATCCGCTTACCCAGCGTGTCGATTATGGGCATTTACCTCCTAACGCGTTTATACGCATAGTTAACAGGAGAGGCCTACGACCAGCAGTGGACTATCATAGGCTGATGATGATGATACTTTAATCCCTAACTTGACTCTTGTGAAACCCGCGGGAAGAGATGAGGCTTACAATGGAGGGCTGAAGAGTCAACAGATCCTTCATGTATGTCACTACATGAAGTTAAGTGGTTGCGGTTAAGTGTAACCGTTGGGGTATCATTATCCCATTTCTATGAGCAACCTCGTTAAGGCATTCAAAATGAAAATAGTTAAAAGTCCCAAAGCGAATTTAATCTCCTTACTGTAGCGAAGCACATTCCGTTTGAATTCTGCACTTTCTCAATTGATAACATTTAATTTTTTATGTGGGCTATTTTATGTCACGGGTCGAAAGAAAATCAAATTATAAGGTATACGTGTATTTTACTTATCGTAAAAAGCAAATTTTTATTCAAATTTTTCAAATCTAAAATCAATGGAAATTGATTCTACACAGAACATTTCAGTAGGTCATTTAGATAAACTCGATTTACGGCCTGTTTCATAATGCCAGGATCAAGATATCCGTCAGATAAAATTATCACTATCTTTTTCCATAGGCACACAAATGAAAAGGACAGCTAACTTTATCAGACTCATATAATATTATAATCCGGGATGGAGAAACGGGTCCTTAATGAAAATAACAGACTGCAGGTATGACAATGTGTAGAATTTCATTATTATTCGGTATTCCATTCGATTTTATAAGCCCAGACGCGACGCGAGCGCCCAGATTTAGCACAATAACGATATTGTGCTAAATCTGGGCGCTCGCGTCGCGTAGCAACGACCTACTGATAGTGAAAATGGCAATAATGATAAATTAATTTCTTAAGGATTGTTTCACGAGTTGCGACATATGTTGTGATGCCATTTGTCAAACATTCGCCTTGCTGGAATATGTTCTCAAAACTTGTGACAGATTGGATAACATACAAAATTACTTTTGGGTAATCGTTGGTTTTAATGATTACTTAATATTCACAACAAGAATTCCTAACCATTATGTTGCGTATAATGCAAAATCTTGTGAAATTGAAATTAGAACCTTGAAATCAATAAATTTTGAATCAGAATTAGATTTGATCTCATTAAACTTGCTATCGGTTTAAAATACAAATGCATTTTTAAGGAGGCAGAGAAAAATACACAGAGCAATATAATTAACCATTTAATACAAAAAATAAAAACCCTGTCATAAAATAACAATCCTGCTAAATCTGAAGTCCTTATACACCTTGCACTCTGCGCAACAGTCCTAAATATAAAACATTAACATTTTGTTCTTAAATAAATCTATAATGTTCATAAAAGTTCCGCAATGCCGATCATCGATGAGATCTTTTTATCTTAAAGTCTCCAAACCTATCGACACTTTCGCATTTTTAAGGCAAATCGGGTCGTATCACCGTCGATCGGTGTCGTCCGAGCTGTTTCTTTTTCGCTCTTAATGCTTAGTAATTTCATAAATAGATTTAGCTTAGTTCACGTCGATAGATTAGGGAAGCCTTTCGACAACTTATTGACAATCAGCAATAAATTATGTACAATAGCAATCTCTACAGCTCAGTCTTCTTAGCTTCCTTCTTCAGCTTCCTAAAAGCAGTCACAGCCCGCAGCACATCTTCGGAGAAGACCTTCGGCAGCTCGAAGGCGAGGAAGTGGCCGCCATCGTTGATGGGGTTGGCTTGCACCAGGTTGGTGAACTTCGTCCTGAGAATCCTGGCAGATTGGAAGGCTATTTCATTCTTAGCTTGGATGATCCAGGTTGGAACTGGGGTTGGGATTCTGAAACAATGAAGAAGGATGAATAACAGCAAGAATTAAAGTTTAAATCGTTTTGAGTACCTAATAATAATATCGTCGATTGTAATATGAATTAATGTAACCACCAAAATGACGAAATTGAGTTAAGTATACCGTTCGACTGCAAATTTCCTGCTCTATCGGACGGTGTATATAAAATATTGATATCTAGAAAAAAATGTCGAATACGTTAACAAAAACTTTGCCATTTTATTAGGTTTCTACGTTTTTTATTAACGTATGTAAAGGTTTCCAAAAATCATAGACAATATTTTAACGTACCTAAGTACGAATTTGTAAGTACAAAATATGTCTTTCCTAATGTACTCACCATATTTTTATAAACGTCACTGCTGTAAGCGCCGTCTGCATTGTATGGCTCATAAGCAATTCGGTTTCAATTTGTGAGTTACACTAAATACCGAAATCCACTTTTGATGATTTTCATTGATTTGTTAACGTATCTCCAAATTTTTTTGAAAATATTTAACGTAAGCACCAGCCATTTCCTGAACTATAAGTGTGGTCGCAGTTAGTAACTGTCTATCAAATAGACCTCTCAAAAATAAAACAAACAAGATAAACATCATTTCAATAGGATAATTAACTAAAAAGATACAACATACTTTATAAATGTACATTTCGTTTTTTGGCCCTCCTGAAAAGTCGTCATTTGGTGGTTACATTAATTCATATTACAACTGACGATATGAGCTTCGAGAAATTTATTTGGCTACGAGTCATGGCAAGAGATGAATGATCACGTATTATTTGCTATTTTAAACTTCTTATGACACAGGTATAGTACGGTCAAATCGTACATTAAACTCGCAAAACATGTAGTAAAGCTGCATTTTTGGTATGTTATTTAGACACCATAGGGCAGTATAAAACCATATTTTGCAAGCAAAAAAAAGTTGTGCTAGCTGCGTTATACGTGAAAAACTGTGAAATTTACTGTCTATTTTTAGTTTCTGATTTTTATAAAAAAAGCCTTACGTTTTTTGACAATATGTATCAGGTAACGTTTAAAGATGAATAAATTTGTAACAAGATGAGATAACATGCATTACCGTAGGTCTTATAGTTTCAGAGATTCGAGACTTCAAATAGTACCCTGTTTTGTAAACTAGATAAAATGTTGAGTTTTGCTAACGTTCTTGGTTTAATATCGCCTTACCCAATTATGCTACGAAAAACATGAAATAATTATATTATAGTGCAATTAATATTCTTTCATTTAAGGGTAAAATCAGGCCAGTAAACTTTGTAATTGAAACTAAAAACGCGAAATTCAAAAAGCAGGTGGTCCTCTATCTAAGTTTTTCATACAAATTGCAAGTCGTGTTGCAAAGCTGCAATTTTTGTAAATTATAAAGGCTCTATAGGGATGTACGAAAATGCATATTACAAGAAGAAGAAAAAAAATATTTAGGTATAGGACGTATAAAACTGAAAAAAAAATCGGACTTTTTTTAGTTTTTGAAGTTTAACTAAAAAATTATAACTTTTTGATACTAATTGCTATTAACCTATGAAAGAATATTAAATTTGAAAGGATTTGAGCTACCTTGCATTACCCTAAATTATATAGATTTAGAGATACGACATTTCAAAATGTGCCCTTTATTAAGTTAAGAAAATAAATGCATGTTTTGAAGCCTCGTATACCCCCAACTATAAGACTTACAGTAATTGTTATCGGCTCAATTTGTTCCAAATTTAATGTAGTTATTATCTACAATTACTTTTTTTCTCTTAGCGCGAACGTTTTGCCAATATTTAGTGAATAGCTTTAACGTAACCTAAAATTTGTTTATGTTCTGATAAAAGGGCACTTTATGAAATGTCGTATCTCTAAATATATATAACTTACGGTGATGCAACGTAGCTCAAATCCTTTCAAATTTAATGTTCTTTCTTAGTTTTATAGCAATCAGTATCAAAAAGATAATAGATTTTTAGTTAAACGTCAAAAACTAAAAAAAGTGCGATTTTTTTCCCGTTTTTTACGTCCTATACCCAAATTATTTTTTTGTTTTTCTTTTAATATGCATTTTCGTACATATCTATAAGGCCTTTATAAAATACCAAAATTGCAGCTTTGCAACTCGACTTGCGATTTGTATGAAAAACTTAGATAGCGGGCCTCCTGCCTTTGGAATTTCGAGTTTATACTTTCAACTACAAAGTTCACAGACCTAATTTTACCCTTAAATTAAAGAATATTAAGTGCGCTATAAGGTCATTATTGCATGTTTTTCGTAGCATAATTAGGTGAGGCGATATTAAGTCGAAAACGTTAGCAAAACACAAAATTTTATCTAGCTTACAAAAAGGGGTACTTTTTAAAGTCTCGAATCTCTGAAACTATAAAACCTACGGTAATGCATGATAGCTCAAATTGTTGGAAATTTATTAGTCTTTAAACGTTTATTAACATATTATATCAAAAAACTAAAGGTTTTTTAAATAAAAATCAGAAACTAAAAAATGGCCGTAAATTTCGCAGTTTTTCACGTACTACCCAGCTAGCACAACTTTTTTTTGCTTGCAAAATATGGTTTTATACTGTCCTATGGTGTCTAAACAACATACCAAAAATGCAGCGATACTACTTGATTTGCGAGTTTCGGGTAAAATTATGTACGATTTGACCGTACTAGTATACGAGTACTACCTTTTAAGTATTGCTGACAGTTTGGATGAGAGACATAAGTCATCTAAGACAGGGGATACGTAAAAGTTTGTGATCATAATAGTATGTAACAATTACAACAACTATGTAGCTATGTATACCATATACATGTATTCAACAACTGTGACATAAAACGTCCATAGGTGGATATGGTAAACATGATTATCTTTCAATTTAAGCCGGTAAGTGTGACATAAGGTCACATTTCCTGGCTTAAAGTTAAAGATAACCATTATAAGAGAACCATAAATACTGAGACAGTTATAAACAATTTGGAAGTAAAAAACGAATACTCACTCATCCAACTGTAGTCCAAAGAATCTCTTATTGAATGTCTCGGAGTACAGCCTAACAGACGTGATGAAGGAGTTAGTGCTCCAGTAGCACATGAGGTTGTCCAGCAGCTGGTCCCTGCTCCAGTGCTCGCCGAGGCCTCCGTCCGGCCTCAGCTTGTACTCCGGCTTCGTCCAGGTGGAGAACTTCTCCAGGATGTAAGCGAGGAGGCCCACAGGGGAGTCGGAAATCGCTACTCCTGTGAAGAATACACATAAGTTATTATCGGTGAATTTGAAAAGCATTTTTCAGCAGTACTCAAATAAATGTTGGTAGATAACTACCTTCCTTACGGAATACCGTAAGGAAGGTATTAAATGAAATAAATGCTGTAACTTATGATATTACCAACATTGTAGAGGACTCTTGTAAACAACCCCCCCCCTAAATAGAAATGAAACTAAATTTAAATATACCTTTTTTATTACACATAAAGTTTTGTACAGTTAAACATAACATTGATAACTTAGAGATAAATATGAACTTAATTATAAATTGGCCAGTGATCGTCTAGTCTAGGGTAGGACACCTATGTTGTGGACCGTATAGTAACAGAGATTCTTTAATGTGAAACAAGCTAAACCTTTGGACACAAAACAAATAGATATTTGAACATATAGTAATAAAGAGAACTGACTATTTATTGAAAGGAAAACGTGACATTGCTGTTATTGATTTTGGAGGGAATAATAAATAGATAATTTTAACATAATTTAGCACTGAAATTGAAGTTTATTGGTTAGTTGAACGATAAGTAAATACAGATAATAAAATATATGATGTGAAGAATGAAACATTAAAAATAAAATTCCTCAGAGAGGAATATCCCCGACCATCTAAGTGACCTCTGTCAATTGACTGGAATTTCTAACAAATTTAGTACTTTTATCCCTAACACATCTGCTAGCTAAATTAACAATTCCAGCAATCTTGGGTGGGGTAAAGAGGTACGCTAAACCAACCAGTGTAGAGTTAACTCTGTCAGTTGGGCTTCCTCACTACTACTAGCTAAACGTTTACGGTGCTTCGGAACCTAACTGCAATGCAAACAAAAGGAAAAGATGAAAAGAAGCACCAAGTATTCATACGCGTATCATATTGCAGTATAACCCCAAACTAAGCCTAGCTACAGCTAATACTCAAATTCTCCAGGGTCTAAAGGTGAAAAGCAAGCACTTTTGTTAATAATAATGATGATCGATACATTCGTTCTCTGAATGATCAACCAAGATGAGCGTTCCTTCTGCTCTATAAGATCCAATGCACTGCTTCGCCTCGCAAATGGACCTTAAACAGTCTGCCCAAAACTCTTTGGATCAGTCTGTAGCTACTGGACTCAACTTGACGGAATCATTGTTACTTTTATATTACACTGAACACCTTTAATAGTAGACAGTGCATCGCTTGACGCCCCCCACACTAGAGAATTAGAGAACCTAGAAAACCAAAACAAATTAACTAACAACAGCCCAGAATTGAATTATGTTATTAGGCTTTGTTAGAGAATATAGATTTTACAGTTACTTTAGAATGAAAGTTGTAATTACCCATTCCCTGTGTATTGTGAATGATATATTATGTGGCTAGCAATTCCAAGGAATCAGGTTAGCTTACCATAATTTCCAGTGAAAATAAAATATAGTTACACAAATAATACTTGACAGAACATAATTTGGGCAGAGCTTCGCCCTCCAGAAATTCAATCGCTGAAAAGACAGGGTCTTTACCGCGTTGTAACTGATCCAAGATATGGATTCATTAGTTTTCTTTTT
Organism: Thaumatotibia leucotreta; assembly: GCA_025490895.1. Taxonomy (NCBI): domain Eukaryota; kingdom Metazoa; phylum Arthropoda; class Insecta; order Lepidoptera; family Tortricidae; genus Thaumatotibia; species Thaumatotibia leucotreta. Next base: position 21,752 of record JALPQI010011507.1, on the reverse strand, counting down.
TTGAGAATTTAGATTGAAGTTTTTCACGAATCACTGTACGGCGCTTCATTGCAAAACTTAAATCGGGGGCGAATTGTGACTGTTCCATGTTCATGTTTGAACAGTAAAATCACTTACATTTGTAGTTAGATTTGTTATTCATCCATAATTTATAACAATTGCATTCTGACGACACTTTGGTGTGTAATAAATACATTTTATGATTATGTATTCTCAGAAACCTGAAATAAATATTGTTTGTTCTATCGTAAACAAACAATAATATTTTGTTATAAAATATTAATGTTTGTTGATTATGACATTAATGGCAAAAGGGAACGTCATTTGTTGTTAAAGCCGTATCTCACCTTTCACGACATTGCATCACGATAAATCCGATGCACATTTTTATTTTTATTTATTATATTATTTCACAATACTAAATAAATTTATGATTCTAATATCAACAATTTACCCTTGTTGTGAATTGTTGTATTCAGTTTAATACGGGCTTTTTATAATACATGTCTGGTTTCACATATTTTTATTTATCAAATTCAAATATTCAAAATTTATGAATAGATTTTCGACAGTTTTTGTCATAAAATTTCTGTATAAAAAGCTGGAATTTTTCATAGAAAGGGCTTTTTTATTTTGAGTTTAGCTGCGAAAGGACTTTTGGTTCTTGCGTTTTGACCGCGAAAGGGTAAAGACCCTGTCTTTTCAGCGATTGAATTTCTGGAGGGCGAAGCTCTGCCCAAATTATGTTCTGTCAAGTATTATTTGTGTAACTATATTTTATTTTCACTGGAAATTATGGTAAGCTAACCTGATTCCTTGGAATTGCTAGCCGCATAATATATCATTCATAATACACAGGGAATGGGTAATTACAACTTTCATTCTAAAGTAACTGTAAAATCTATATTCTCTAACAAAGCCTAATAACATAATTCAATTCTGGGCTGTTGTTAGTTAATTTGTTTTGGTTTTCTAGGTTCTCTAATTATCTAGTGTGGGGGGCGTCAAGCGATGCACTGTCTACTATTAAAGGTGTTCAGTATAATATAAAAGTAACAATGATTCCGTCAAGTTGAGTTCAGTAGCCACAGACTGGTCCAAAGAGTTTTGGTCAGACTGTTTAAGGTCCAATTGCGAGGCGAAGCAGTGCATTGGGTCCTATAGAGCAGAAGGAACGCTCATCTTGGTTGATCATTCAGAGAACGAATGTATCGATCAACATTATTATTAACAAAGTGTTTGCTTTTCACCCTTAGACCCTGGAGAATTTGAGTATTAGCTGTAGCTAGGCTTAGTTTGGGGTTAAACTGCAATATAACGATACGCGTATGAATACTTGGTGCTTCTTTTCATCTTTTACCTTTGTTTGCATTGCAGTTAGGTTCCGAAGCACCGTAAAATTTAGCTAGGAGTAGTGAGGAAGCCCAACTGACAGAGTTAACTCTACACTGGTTGGTTTAGCGTTGCCTCTTTACCCCACCCAAAATTGCTGGAACTGTTAATTTAGCTAGCAGATGTGTTAGGGTTAAAAGCAATAAATTTGTTAGAAGTTCCAGTCAATTGACAGAGGTCACTTAGATGGTCGGGGATATTCCTCTCTGAGGAATTTTATTTTTAATGTTTCATTCTTCACATTATATATTTTATAATCTACATTACTCATTGTTCTACTAATCAATAAACTTCAATTTCAGTGCTTAATAATGTCAAAACTATCTATCTTAATATTCCCTCAAATTCAATATAACAAATGTCACGTTTTCCTTTCAATAAATAGTCATTTCTCTTTATTATTACATGTCCAAATATGTTTGTTTTGTGTCCAAAGGTTTAGCTTGTTTCACATTAAAGAATCTCTGTTACTATACGGTTCACAACATAGGCGTCCTACCCTAGACTAGACGATCACTGGCCAATTTATAATTAAGTTCTAATTTATTATCAAGTTTAAATTTATCTCTAAGTTTTAAATGTTATGTTTTACTGTATAATTCTTGGTAAATAAAAAAAAGTATATTTAAATTTAGTTTCATTTATATTTTTAGGGGGGGGGGGATTGTTTACATTTGGTGCCATAGTTCCCAGGATTTCTGGAATGCAGTTGTAACTGCACATTTGGTATCGTGAAATCGAGTGTGCACAAGTTAAATCTTTGGACTCAAAATAAAAATAACAAATATATATTTCATTTCGTTTCTGCGTGACATTTCTCTTCTAGAATAAGCTTCGTTCCTTCTTCTCGCGTTCATTTTTCAAACTTGACAGAATCATTGTTACTTTTATATTATACTGAACACCTTTAATAGTAGACAGTGTATCGCTTGACGCCCCCCACACTAGAGAATTAGAGAACCTAGAAAACCAAGACAAATTAACTAACAACAGCCCAGAATTGAATTATATTATTAGGCTTTGTTAGAGAATATAGATTTTAAAGTTACTTTAGAATGAATGTTATAATTACCCTTCCCCAAATGAATGACCGACTCTACTGACTGATGTTGGGAAGAAACTAGGTTGACTCACCATAATTTCCAGTAAAAATAAGGTATATCATTATTAATAAATACACACAGAATACTTGACATAACATAATTTGGGCAGAGCTTCGCCCTCCAGGGATTCCTTCACTGAAAAGACAGGGTCTTTACCCTTTCGCGGTCAAAACGCAAGAACCAAAAGTCCTTTCGCAGCTAAACTCAAAATAAAAAAGCCAGAAAGCAAAAGACCTTTAACAGTAAAACTTAAAATGCAAGAACCCTTTCTATGGGAAGCCCCAGCCTTATATACCGAAATTTCATGACAAAATATGTCGAAAATGCTTTCATAAATTTTGAATATTTGAATTTGATAAATAAAAATGTGTGAAACCAGACATATACAATAAAAAGCCCGTATTAAACTGAATACAACAATTTACAACAAACGTAAATTGTTGATATTATTATCATAAATTTATTGAATAGTTTGTGAAATAATGAAATATAATAAATAAAATAAAAATGTGCATCGGATTTATCGCAATGAAATGTCGTGAAAGGTGAGATACGGCTTTAACAACAAATGACGTTGCCATTTGTCATTAATGTCATAATCAACAAACATTAATATTTCATAAGAAAATATTATTGTTTGTTTACGATAGAACAAACAATATTTATTTCAGGTTTCTGAGAATACATAATCATAAAATGTATTTATTACACACCAAAGTGTCGTCAGAATGCAATTGTTATAAATTATGGATGAATAACAAATCTAACTACAAATGTAAGTGATTTTACTGTTCAAACATGAACATGGAATAGTCACACTCTGAAAGAACAAGGTTTGAGATGATGCGACCAGTACTTAATTATCCACAGAAAGTAAACCACGTCCACCGTGAACGCTTACAGAGTTAGAGCGAACAAATTAGGCGCTGTTGGTTCTACTGTTGCCCATCCCTTCAAATGTTATCATCATTCATCTACGTACCCAAAGTGTCAGGCTTGGTAGCTTGTATATGCATGTAACCAGTCTCCTCGATCAGATACCCGAAGACCTTGCTCAGGGGATACATGCGGTCTGCCAGATGAGACTCCACCACGAAGGAGGGAAACACACTGCCAAATAAGTTCAGGACGTTAGCAGCCGTAGACATAGTGGCTCCCATGTTTGTGTGGAAACCGAGGACTTCCTGAAGAATTAAAATTAAAATATTAAGATCTTGGATATGTGAAGATGTTTGGCTTTAACAACAGAACAGAATAGCAGAAGTAATGTGCGCGGTTTAGTAAAACATGCCACTTTGTCACTTGCAAGCTTTTAGCCAAGCCAAGATGCTAGGGTAATTTACATAGGTTTACTGGGTTTTACTGGAACGATCGACATATTATGGCATCATAAGAGATGAATCTAGAGATATGTCCCACTGACTAGCTATAGTCAGGTCTCGAATTATTATTATTTATTTAAGAGTCTGAGCAGACATGGGGTAACTCACAGGGTAACCTACGATATCTCAAAATATTGCCCTAAGGGCTTGAAGAAACTCACTTGGGGGAACAGGGTCGCCAGGTTGCTTCCGATGAGACCACCCCAGTCTCCACCTTCGACGTAAAACTGCTTGAAGCCCAGACGTTGCATCAAGTTGCGCATGACCACGGCCATCTCCGGAGCACCCAGGCCTGGTCGGACAGCAGCCTGTATTGTATGATCACAAAAGAAAATTCAATCAGTGGTAACAGTTGATTTGCTTATGACAAGAATGATGCCCACCTTCGCGAGCGGAGCGGACTCATTAATGGATCCATTTTATATTCATCGCTGATGTGTTAGTATGTTGTTTACGACTGCGAGCATCAGCAGCGGTGAAAGTTAAACGAAGCAATTAATGAGGCCACTTTGCCCGTAGTGGAAGGCGGCCATAAGGACTTACGACGTTGACGACGTTGGATGCGTATGAATATAATTTTTAACTTCTTTCCCACTCCTTATCTAATGTTGCTGATGACATACTTACTCGTTCCGACAGTCAGATTTTTGAAGCCTTCTTAGAGTACTCAATTGGACTAGATTTTACAGAAATGTCGCTGGTTATGTTAGTGATGACTTTTAGGGATGGCAGTACCTCGCAAACTTGTTTGAATGGTCATATTATGATCTAATTAGTTAGGACATAGTTCTCGAAGCAGAGTTTTTTTTAATGTGCTATATTCACTGGCAATATTTCCTGAAGTTATGTTGTGGTTTCTCTTGACTTACGCTGGAGAATCCATAACCAGGTAAGCTGGGCACGATGGCCTCGATGGCGAAGTCCCGGTCCTTGCTGACGGCGGTCAGGAGCGGCAGCGCCTCGTAGAACTCCCGCACGGACCCTGGCCAGCCGTGCATGAACAGCACGGGAACCACTTCCACTCCTGCTGGAACCTTCAAAGAGAATGTGACAGTGATTGAAATGGTTGAAAAAACACATACAGTCTATTCAGTATTCCCTCTAATTATTTTTTACTTCTTGAAGGCAAGGTAGGTATGAACGAATGAAACAGAGGAATTTATTTTATTCGTTATGTTGCATTCTGCCTTTTGCAGTGTCTTATAATTACCTATTGATGATCCTCGAAAGTGAAGATGAACAACAAAAAGTGCAAAGCCACTTTCAAAAAACTGTTTTCGAAACTACTCATATTAAAGAGGTTCGCGATTGACTTGGCCTTATTAGCATCACTTGAAGAAACTCTCGTCTCTAAGGGATTACTCAAAACGGTAGCCCTAATAAGGACGTAGAAATAACAAGTCGTTTTACCTACAATATATTGTACAATACATACCTGCGGTCGAATCCTGATAAAGTGAATATCCAGCCCCTGAATGTTAGTCTTGAATTGGTCGTACTTATTAAAGAACCTCTCCCGCTCCGTGAAGTTGTACTTCTCGGCCCAGTACGTGACCCAGCTGTCCAGCTGCTGGCTGTTGAAGCCGTACTGGAAGCCGATGTTCTCCAGCGGAGGCGTCCATTTCCTGTGATTCTTCAGACGATCTTTCAGGTCTTGGATCATCTGATGGAGAAAAGACGAATATTGTTTAAATTGATAATAAGCTGCCGTGTGGTGACGGCAGCAAGGATACATTTCTCAATTTTCTCAGCACCCCAACTTTTTCGGTGAGTCGCATAAGAATCTACTAAGGGATCGAAATATCACTGGCCATACATTTGATCAAGATTGATGATGGGCAGCAGCGTCATCATAGTGAACATACTACTGCGATTGCCAACCCGCTTGCCCAGCGTTCCGATTGTGGGAATCATCTTCTAATGCATCCATTCGCATAAATTAGATAGTAGAAGAGCCCTACGTACCTACAGTAGTGGACTGAAATATTTTGACATGGGAATGACAATCTGTTGGTAGTTCTGTGGGATCAGCATGCTGCTGGTAAAGTCATATTAAAGATATATAATTATGGACTCGTTACATGTCAGCATGTAAATAATCTTACCGGCGCTGTAAACTGCACTCTAAAAGGCTTGACACTGGTGTCCTGCTTAGCCTGCAGCTCTTTAGGTCCCCACCACGCTTGGGTATCAAAATCGGGCAGCGCAGGTGGACTCCTCAAGAACAACACATACAGAACCCCGAGGAATGGGGAGGCCAGCAATACCGCCAAAAGGCCAAAGCATAGTAGTCGCGCCATCTGAAATTTTAAGGAAATTCTTAAGGCACATACATAAGTTTAAACTTACAGTACTCTTTGACGTTCATTAGGAATTCACATTTAAAATGGGTACCGAATTACGATTTCTACTTCTGAGCTGCACAATTTTTTGAAAAGATACATCACCAATAAATGTAGAAAAACAATCTTAAAGATTTTGTTAGGGATTTTTTAGATTGTTGAGGATTTGATTTGAGAAAAATGTGCGCTATTTAAGCTTGCAAACTAGCTCTAATAAAAATATTTTTAAATCCTAGTTAGATTCTAAAGTACCATTACTTAAGTCCATAACGACCAAAGATGACGTATAGTATAATTTATTAGTTGAATGTGACTGCTTAAGTATCAGATACATTACTGGTCACATAATGCATCATTTCTTTATCTACTTTTATGTACTGTTTATCAATAAAAACTCACCTAGTTACCGTTTATTATCTTTAATCGTTTCTTTGTAATGCTTGTTTACTACTCGTACAGGATTCATTTTGAATACCTACCAACTTATTTTAATTTTATTCGAGAAAATTGTCAAGGGCAAAACAATTTCATGAGAATATTACTAAGAACGGTCGCCTGACTCGATACAATTACCACCTTATTATGCCAGTTATATTTATATCATTATCGATATTAACATGACATGTCAAGAGCTATGGGACATTCTTACGCAAATCGACCTAGTCCCACGTTTAGCTATATTTTATCACCTGAGCTACCATTCTAAAGTCCTCTCCTCTGTTCACCTCTGGGCCTCTGTTTCATCAAACATATCTTTCATATAAATGTTAGCTGTCTTTTTCTTTATGTGCCTAGAGAAAAGGATAGTGATCAATTTTATTTGAGGGATTGTGATACGCCTACCGTCGTACCATGACTTTGCAAGTATCGGTAACGTTAGGTTTTTAGGTACTCATTACGTAAAGCAGGCCATCGAGCTCGCTCCTATGTCAGTGCGAGCACGATAATGAATTACATATCGAGTAAAACCTAACTTATCTTACTTTCTAGCTCATGGTACGGCTACAGGCCGCAAATGTCATAATTTTACGAAACCAAAAGTCTTAGTAATACAAACTAGTACCTGTCACGGTAGCCTGTTATTATCTCGTCTGACCGCACATCACCCCACGTTATCGGCATAACACCTGCGCCCGCGCTTCAACCTTGGACTTGAGCATAACAAGCCGGCCGGTTACCGAATCACTTCGACACATTGTGTATTTGTGTACCACAGAATTACTAATAGCATACATATACCTTCCTCGACCGATTTCGGCCACGGCGATCTCTTCAACTCCTTACAATATGCCGTTGGTGAGCTCGCATGTGGCTAAATAGCGAATATTCTTTGATCTATACCTGTAGTCGTCTACAAGCAAAATGTAACTTTTCTCAAACTTGCAATGTAATATTTACATGACGTACCTCAAATCAATCAAGGAAGCATGTAGTTTCGGATTCTACGAGCGATTAATGATTTAAAGGAATTTCATTCAAAATGTCAGGCCTTAGCCTGCAAAGCACCTTTCTTTTGTTTTTAAACGTCAAAGACAGATTTTAATACGTGAAACTGATTAAGAGATTAGTAACATTTCTTTTTTTAATTCATTACAAATTTGAGAAAACCACTCTATACACCCTTCGCTTCAGCCGGGAAAAGGCTTGCAGGCCTCATATATCCTACATATATCTATTCGACCTGCAAGACCTTACCTCCCGGCTTTTGCAGTAATGTACTATTACAACCGCGCACGAAATACCTAAATTACGCAGGTTTACGTTCTAATTTATATTATTTGCAGGGAACTCTACCCAATAAAATAAAAAATAAAAACATTGTCAAGTAAATTCGATATTGGAAGCAACACGACATGTTTACCTATTATAAATGACATGAAACTGGTTTTTGTGATATAAAAACAAGCATGACAATTAACAAAATCGTTCTCATCTCAAAATACCCAGAGGTGTATCGTATTAAACATAAACAACTACAGAAAAATAACCTATCTCTGAAAAGCTGTAACTAAGTACTTAATGGTATTCGTAGAATAAGAATTAGTCTCATATAAATAAGAAACAAAACAATACTTACTTGAAAAACAAGTGAGCGTCCTCCCTCCTTCGTAGTTCGTAACGCACTGAAGCTCTTTCGTAACAATCGTTACTGTCAATGGATTAGCCTTTAAAAACTCTTATCTCGTTCTGCTCATATCAAAACAACTTTACTATATAGATAATAAAGCTCAAATCAAAAAGTATTTTATGAGATGTGATTCAATAGTAACAGTACAGGTGCAGTACAATATACTAATGGAGGAATAATGAGTTTTCTGCTTTAATTATTCACTTTTGATGTTCTTTAAAAATGTAAGATAGGCAGAGTCTGTTTGGAAAGAGTTGAATAGCAACTAATATAAATAATACAAGGAAAATTATACCAGCATATAAATCAGACGGCGTAACTTCGAAGTACTTAAACGCTTAAATTATCATTTAGTTCTTTGACTTTCATCAATAGTTCAGCGGCCCTACCGCGAAAAACGAAATTCGTAAATTTCGAGGATTTTTGTCTTGCTCACTCTAATGACGCCTTCGTTCAGTGGCAGAGAAAAATCTTCGAAATTTACGAATTTCGATTTTCGCGGTAGTAGGTCAGTGAACATTAATACGTTGTCAGGCAAGCACTTCGTTTTTTTATACAAGGAATGATTGCCAAAGGAATAAGTTTTATTGCCAAAAGAAGATAAACATTAAGAAGAATTACCTACAGAATCTATTTGTTAAGAAATAAATTTTAAAAAGACAAGAAATAATAAAATAACGTAAAATCTATTTGTTCTTAACAAATAGATTTTATGAATAAAAAAAATATATATATTATCATTTCGATACAACAGGGAAAAAAAAATGAAATGAGTGGAATAAATTAAATCACGACCGAAGGAAGTGTTTAAATTGACATGAGTTACGAATTTCCTTTTCGCACGTGTATAGTACGACGTTTTTCAGTATAGGTAGATGGCCCTCCGAAGTTTGGACCTGACAAGAAATTAATCACTTCTCAAACTAGCGCAAAAAAGAACCGCCCGTATTGAAATAGTACATTTCCTAACTAGTGCGGGAAATTTTTTTTTCGGCGAGGGTGAAAGTTGGAGCCCGAGTGAAACGAGGGCGATAATCAAACGAGTTAAGAAAAAGTTTTTGCACTTGTAAGGGACGATTTTTTTCAGCAGTCGTTTTTGCGCACTAGTTAGGAAAAAAAATCCCTAACTAGTGCGCAAAACTGCCTTCAAAACTTCCTTACACGTGCAAATTAAACTTGTTTTTAACTCGGGTGATTGTCGCCCACGTTTCACTCGGGCTCCAACTTTCCCCCTCGCCGAAAAAAGTTTTCCCGCACTAGTTAGGAAATGTACTATTTTTTCTTAACAAAATTATTCTCCTATAATTCTAATTAACTTTATTTTCCTTTGTTAATAAAACTTATTACTGATAATACCTATGTCTATGAAGTCTAAAACACTTTACATAGGTTTAAAACACGTACATTTGAAGATTGACAGCTAAAATTTATATCAACAAAATGGTTGTGTCCTGTAAACTCTAGTTGTTCTAGAATAGCCCTGGATTTATGTTAGAAAGAAAACAAAATAAAAAAATCCAACATTTTAATACAAAATTATCAATATTAAAAATCTGATTGCATTGAATACATCTATACAACTTTCCTACTCGTAAAAAGGTAACGTCATTTAATATTAATTTTATGCAATAAATCTTCAACATACCACATTCAAGGTCGGTCAATATTGTATGCTCTGGGGGAGGTCTTTGTCCAGCAGTGGATGTCTATCAGCTGATGATGATAAATGATGAATAATGTACCATTTTGTCAGCTAGTATATATCCTCTAGCCCCCTCTATCAATTAAAAGGTCTCCTCAAACAAAATAAATTCTATCCTATTGATTAAAAATTCACTGGAAAACTTCATTCTCTGAGCGGCAGAAGGCAGGTAATTTAATTTTTTTTTATTGTGTTTTGTACCATTTTAACAATAATTAGGTAAGTATCGTCGCTGCGCCTATAAAACCCGCTATGTGATTTATTTCATCATCATGATCAGCCTGTGATAGTCCACTGCTGGACGTAGGCCTCTCCTATTAATGATGCGTATAGACGCATTAGGAGGTAACTGCCCATAATCGCCACGCTGGGCAAGCGGATTGGCGATCGCAGTAACGTGTCCACTATGATGACGCTCCTGCCCATCATCAATCTTTTATCAAATAATGGTCAGTGACACTTCAATCCCTTAGTGTCGACTAAGGGATTGAAGTGTCACGTGTGTCTTACGACACCCGCAGGAGGAGTTGGGGTGGTGACAAATGTATTCTTACTGCCGTCGTCACACGGCTCACTGCCGTCACCACACGGCTCGGCTCGTTTTGTACCATTTTTACAATAATTAAGTATATTGATTTCAACTTTCACGATTATCACTCATATTTTAGGGCGTTTTCACAAACCGTTGTTGAAATCACCTTGTTATTTAATTTGGTCAAGTTTAGACTTATTCGACTCAGAATCACGAGCTCTTTCGATTCTGTTAGGAGAAAAAATATGTCCATAATTATCATACAGTTTTCATTCCTTCCATTACGCTACCGCCTTTGAACATCTATGAAAAAACGGTATCGTAATGGAATAACATTTTGGGAATTTTTTTTTCTCCTATTAGAATCGAAAGAGCTCGTGATCCTGAGTAGAACAAGCCCAAACTTGTCCAAATTAAATAACAAGGTGATTTCAACACCGGTTTGTGAAAACTCCCTCTAACATTTTTAACAGGACTTAAGCGTCACAATGCCTGTTATTTTTATTAAACGGTTTTTATTAACTTCACCGCGTATCAACTGTCGTCGATGCTTCAAATCTTGTGATCGATTTTTCGACCACTTCTACTACACCGAAATCAATAAAATTTGGAACTCTTATCAAGTCCCCTGACAATGCAATATTATAATATTTTTATCCTTGTATCCTCAAAGCCTGATGCTGCAGACGTACTGCCTACCTTAACCGAGAGTCTTAGACACGTGAAAATGAAAGTATAGCATGTTTTGCATAATCAAATACTAACAGCCTGATCTTGACTTCCAACTCCTCACTCCTGATGCTGCAGTACTGCCCACAATAACCGCAAGGTTAATCTTTTATCGATATTTTGATTTAAAAGAAGTTCTTTCGATATGAAATATAGGTAAAAACATGCAAATTTAATACTAACGTCCAACTCCTCAAATCTGATACTCCAGTGGTACTGCCTGCCACAACCGCTAGGTTTAGCGATATGTAGATTTTGAAGTACTGCTTTAGATATTTGGTAGAAACATACGGATTCAATTATCATGATCATCATCATATCAGCTGAAAGACGTTCACTGGTGAATATAGGCCTCCCCCAAATATTGCCACAAGGACCGGCCCTGTGCCACCCGTATCCAGCGACCTTCACCAGGTCATGAGTCCACCTTATGGGGGACCTACCCACGCTGCGCCTTCCGGTACGTGACCGCCACTCGAGAACCTTACCGCCCCAACGGCCATCGGTTCCACGCGCGACGAGCCCCGCCCACTTCAGTTTCGCGATTCGAAGAGCTCATCGGTTACGTCGGTTCTGCTACGGATGGTCACATTTCTAATCCGATCTCGCAGAGAGACTCTTAGCATAGGCCTCTCCATTGCCCTTTGGGTGACTTTGAGCCTTCTTATGAGGCCCATTGTAAACGACCATGGTTTAGTACCGTATGTCATAACTGCGGCCCTCCGGCTGATAGACTCATAGGGTCACGGCTGACAGAGTGACGGCGTGAGTGATTCGCGTGGGGCAAGCCGTCGGGCCTGCGGCCCTCCAGCTGATAGAGTGACAGCGTGAGTGGATCGCGTAGGGCGAGCCGTCGGACCTGCGGCCCTCCAGCTGATAGAGTGACAGCGTGAGTGAATCGCGTAGGGTGAGCCGTCGGGCCTGCGGCTCTCCAGGTGATAGAATGACAGTGTGAGTGGATCGCGTAGGGAGAGCCGTCGGGCCTGCGGCCCTCCAGCTGATAGAGTGACAGCGTGAGTGAATCGCGTATGGCGAGCCGTCGGGCCTGCGGCTCTCCAGCTGATAGAGTGACAGCGTGAGTGGATCGCGTAGGGAGAGCCGTCAGACCTGGGGCCCTCCTGCTGATAGAGTGACAGCGTAAGTGAATCGCATAGGGCGAGCCGTCGGGCCTGCGGCTCTCCAGCTGATAGAGTAACAGCGTGAGTGGATTGCGTAGGGAGAGCCGTCGGGCCTGCTGCCCTCCAGCTGGTAGAGTGACAGCGTAAGTGGATCGCGTAGGAAGAGCCGTCGGGCCTGCGGCCCTCCAGCTGATAGATAGAGTGACAGTGTGAGTGATTCTCGTAGGGTGAGCCGTCGGGCCTGCGTCCTTCCAGCTGATAGTGACACCGTGAGTGGGTCGCGTAGTGCGAGCCGTCGGGCTTTCGGCCCTCCAGCTGAAAGAGTGACAGCGTGAGTGTTTCGCGTAGGGCGAGCCGTCGGGCCTGCGGCCCTGCAGCTGATAGAGTGATAGTGCGAGTGATTCTCGTAGGGTGAGCTGTCGGGCCTGCGGCCACCCAGCTGATAGTGACACCGTGAGTGGGTCGCGTAGGGCGAGCCGTCGGGCCTTCGGCCCTCCAGCTGATAGAGTGACAGCGTGAGTGTTTCGTGTAGGGCGAGCCGTCGGGCCTGCGGCCCTCCAGCTGACAGAGTGACAGCGTGAGTGGTTCACGTAGGGCGTGCCGTTGGACCTACAGTCATCCGGTTGATGAGACTGAGAGTATGATTATACCCCTCAGGTTCGCGTAGGACATGGCGTCGGGCCTGCGGCCCTCCGGTTGATAGGCTGACAGCGCAGGTGGTTTGCGTAGGACGTGCACTCGGGCCTACGGTCCTCCAGTTGACAGTCAGGGAGATGGAGTCTCTTGGATTTACGTAGGGCGTGCCATAGTGCCGGCGGGCCTATGGACCCTTATGGCACTCGGTTCGCGTCGGACTTTCCGTCAGACCTGCGGTCCTCCGGTTGGTCGACTGAGAAATTGAGTTTATATTTTATAGTCTCGAAATTCGACTTGTATCATGTGTACAATATAAAAATTTTAACTTGATTTTCTCAATAAATCAAATTGATTGATATATTTCTTATTGTCAGGTCTCAGTTATCTAAGGTAACGTACTTATTGTATGAATAACACGTCCATTTGAGACACTTCGGGCATTCAAGCTAACACGCCCAGCCTTTGGTTTTCATTTGTCGATCGAGATATTTAATAACGTTTTTTTAGTATCGGATTTCTAAAAATATCTTTTCAGCAGGGATTCGCCTCCTGTTACACATAAAATAGTGTCCATTACGTTTACATATGTGTCGTGATTCGTGATGAAAGCGCGAGAGTATAAGCGCTACTTAGCATGCATAATTTGTATTACACATTATAAACAACATCTTTGATCTAGAATAAGTAGGTATAGTATCGGAAATTATCTAAACAATTGCACTAAAAACTTGAAAATAAAATAAGTAAAAAAAGTTTTAAGTTAAACGGTTTTTATTGCACCAAAAACTAGAAAATAAAAATTTATTGCATCTACCGTAGATGCTACTTTCTGTAGATTACTCACGTGGAACTATTATCACTGTAGTCTTCCCAAGTCGGATGCTGAAAGCCACGTTTAGCCTCTATGTCAGTGGATTAAGCGTTACCTAATCGGAAACTTTTACCAAACTAAAATAAAAACGTGGGGCGTTATTATAAAGAAACGTATAAGTTCAAAGTATGTAATTGTAGCTTCAATTTTGCAATTACTCATCCATCTGTTCCATCACTTCTACAGAGGTAAATAGCTTTTATCAAAGCCAGACCAAAACTTATTACACTAACTATTCCTGTCTTAATTTCTATGTGTGTTCTTAAATAACTATAGGGACTTAATCACAATTGCGTACGCCCCACGTTTTTATTTTAGTTTGGTAAACGTTTCCGATTAGGTAACGCTTAATCCACTGACATAGAGGCTAAACGTGGCTTTCAGCATCCCACTTGGGAAGACTACAGTGATAATAGTTCCACGTGAGTAATCTACAGAAAGTAGCATCTACGGTAGATGCAATAAATTTTTATTTTCTAGTTTTTGGTGCAATAAAAACCGTTTAACTTAAAACTTTTTTTACTTATTTTATTATTAATATGCATTTTCACATTCTACCTCTTTTTTACAACGGACAATGTATGTCGGGAATGAATTTTGACATGTTTCTTCAGTGGCCTATGACGCAATAATTCAAATTCTCAGAAATCCCTTACTACTCGTTATTTTGACAAGGTTCTTGAGTGGCCTAGGGTTCTATTTGGTTGAGCGTACCTTTTGAAAAATGCCCTAAATATCTAAACACGCAACTACAGCTCAGTCTTCGTAGCTTCCTTCTTCAGCTTCCTAAAAGCAGTCACAGCCCGCAGCACATCCTCGGAGAAGACCTTCGGCAGCTCGAAGGCGAGGAAGTGGCCGCCATCGTTGATGGGGTTGGTGTGCACCAGGTTGGTGAACTTCCTTCTGAGGATCCTGGCGGATTGGAAGCCCAGCTCGTTCTTGGCTTGGATGATCCAGGTTGGAACTGGAGTTGGGATTCTGGAATAATTAAGAAGGTTAAAGACAGGGATTGCAAACAATAACATACTACATTTTGAGAAGTCTATCTCTAAGAATACCCTGCCATCATCATCATAATTTTCAGCCGTTAATCGCCCACTGCTGAACATAGGCCTCTCTTCCTGTATGCCACTGGTCCCGGTCCTAAGCTAAACTCTTCCAAAAGTGACCCGTACTCTTTCGAATATCGTCCACCCATCGAGCGGTCGGACGCCCTGCTACTCCCATACTGATAATAAAATGAAATCCCTAGCGGAATTAGAATCGATAGTCACTTCAACCTTATTAGTCACACTCGTAAGAGCCAAAACCCAACGGACGCTGCTTAAATAATGTTTCATTTTATATGTGTACAGGCCAATAATTATCATAAAATGGCAGATAAGTGTCTTCGGCTCATGTATACCTACACCTGGGACCTGAATTATGACGTTTGATTTTCGAGTGCTTAATTCTTTAATTTTTACGGCGAGCGATTTTTCAACAGGTGAATTAAATTACTTAATTAAGGTAAAAGTAAAAAAGTTTGCCGGCCGCTACGCTAAACTAAGTTGCCGTCTGCCGGCTCCGTTGAGCAGAAAAATAATATAGGTATACACACCCCGACCGTTAAATGGGAAAGCCTCGGATCTTGGCTTCACTTCGGCCTACAATTGCACGACATCCGGGACATTTCCAACTTAAGCGGCCTTGGCATGTAATCTTGCGAAAGGTAAAAGTCAGTGGCCCTCACTTGTAATACACACACATCTTCATGTTGCCCTGCTCATCAATACATGCTTTGAATAAGTAGTGACCTAACTTTAATAAATTGTACAAGACCCTAGAAAAGTCGGGAACTACGTCGAAAAAACGCTGTACATTATTGCTTGCCATTTTCGTGGTTTTCGCAGTGACCTAAGGATCCAATAATTGGTTGAGGGTAAATATACACTAGGGTGGAGCGCGGTTGTATGGGATTTTTTTTTTCTCGATATTCAATTTGGAACAGGTTCAATAAGTTGCATAATGTCATGGAGATTAAAATGATTATATCCAGTATTAAAATAAAAACTACTTTTAGCCCTCTACCAGCCACCCAAGAAATGTAAGAAATCCAATTTTCATGAAGTAATCAAATATACTATTTCAGTAATATTTACAGATTCTATTTAAGGGAAACGATACTAAATAAGTATTAATTTAGAAATTATCATCATTTCAGTGGTTTTTTATCCAATATTCATGAAATAATATAATACAAATTTTAATTAAAACAGCAATTTCATGTTCGACAAGGAAAATGCCACAGTGAAAAAAATGTATATGACATATATTTTTTTGACATACTAGTGCTATAGAAACGATGTTTCCTATTACAAAAAATCTATATATATAAACGGCAATGTCCTGACTGACTGACTGACTGACTGACTGACTTAAATCAACGCACAGCCCAAACCGCTGGTTCTAGAGAGTTCAAACTTAGCATGTAGATCCTTTATAATGTCTAGAGGCGCACTAAGAACGGATTTTTGAAAATTTTTCTTTTGAAGGGGTAAAATGGGGGGTTAAAGTTTGTATGGGGAAACAAGATTAGTTGGGCTATTTTATTCGAAGCTTCACAGGAATGTTTTCATTAATAAATAAATAAACACATGTTTCAGGTTTTTTGAAAATTCATTCCCTATGGGGGTTAAATGGAGGGTTAAAGTTTGTATGGGGAAATAAGATTAGTTGGGCTATTTTATTCGAAACTTCACATGAATGTTTTTAGCAATAAATAAGTTAACACGTGTTTCAGGTTTTTTGAAAATTCATTCCCTATGGGGGTTAAATGGAGGGTTAAAGTTTGTATGGGGAAATAAGATTAGTTGGGCTATTTTATTCGAAACTTCACATGAATGTTTT
The DNA here is from genome assembly GCA_025490895.1 of Thaumatotibia leucotreta. Taxonomy (NCBI): domain Eukaryota; kingdom Metazoa; phylum Arthropoda; class Insecta; order Lepidoptera; family Tortricidae; genus Thaumatotibia; species Thaumatotibia leucotreta. The sequence continues at coordinate 4,928 of JALPQI010011507.1, read as the reverse complement.
TAACAATAAATAAGTAAACACGTGTTTCAGGTTTTTTGAAAATTCATTCCCTATGGGGGTTAACTGGAAGGTTAAAGTTTGTAAGGAGGAACCAGATTCGTTGGGCTATTTAATTAAAAATTCATAGAAGCGTTCTTGCCAACGAAGATGTAGGTACTTCTCTACATAATACCATGTTATATACGAGTATTTCACCTCGAGTACTTGTATTTAAAAAAAAATACTCCTAAGGGGGTAAAAATTTGGTTGAAAGTTTGTATGAAAAAAGTTTAGTTTTAGATTAAAAAAATTCATATTGCGTAAACTAATTTAGAATAAAAATCTAAGAAAAGTAATTTCAGGATTTTTCAAAATTCACCTCCTAAAGGGTTGAAATGGGGCTCCAAAGTTTGTATGGCGAAACAAGATTAGTATTACTATTTTTATCCGAAACTTCGCAGGAGTTTTTTGTAAATTAAAGGAGAACATAAATAATTAACCTTTGTTTAAATTTTTCGAAAAGAAGGTTAATTATTTATGTTTACTTCTGGTTCTAGAGATTCCAAATTTAGCACGTAGGTTCCTTTAAGGGTGTAGGGGTGGTTTAAAAAAAATTAAGTCAAAATACACAAACACTAAGGGGTGCTGCAATGATGGGGGTCCAGAGTTTGTATGGGAAAACTTGATTATTTCAACTATTTTATCCGAAACTTTACAGGAGTATTCCGAAACATAAAAGAATGAAGACGTGTTTTAGGTTTTTTGCGAATTCAACCTCTGAAAGTGGTGAAATGGTTAAACAGTAAAAAAACATCATGGATATCGTTTCTATGGTTTATCGAGTCACTGTGGTGGGGTCCTGATTGACTGACTCATCACCGGTTTAAATGTTTTGGCTTGACTATTCTAGCATAAGAGAAAAGGACGAAGCCTGTTGCGGATTACATTATTGTTTTGTAGGAGGGTGAATATCTGATCGTTTCAACCGCCTAATTTTGGTGGCATAATTTTTGCCGAAGTTTCTAAATGTCTCAATGTTATACTTCGCCATTTGTATAAGGTACCGTGCCTCCTCGGTTGAAACGCTTAGATATTCACCCAGGAAATGACGATGCCTGCGTTGCTAATTTTAATTCGTGAAGTTTATTTGCAATTAAGTATTTAATTATGTCATACTAATATGCTGTTCAATGACTTCAGACCGAATGTAGAGGTGCATTCAGACCAAAAGCGCATTCGCTGTTCTATCCCCCGCTCTACGAAATCAACCAATCACGTTTTGTGTAACGATCGAATTTCGTAGAGTGGGGTTAGAATAGCGAATGTTCGTTTGGTCTGAATGCACCTTTATAAGATAAGATTCTACTTAGGTTTAGGAAAGGTAAGAACTGCGCCCCCACACAGAAACGAATGGCTATCAAAGTAGGGTTAGGTTAGAACTGCTGCCCCACATAGAAACGAACGACTATTAAAGGAGGTTCAGGTTAGGTTTTTCACTGTAACCCCATATAGCAACGAACGGCTTTGAAAGTAGGTTTTTGTTAGGTTGGAATTCCAACTCCACACAGACTAACGGCTATTAAAGTAGGCTAGGTTAGAACCGCGACCCCACACATAAGCAAACGGCTATCAAAGTAGTTTTAGGTTAGGTTAAAACTGCGACCATTGCGATCCCACGCAGAAATGAACGGTTATTAAAATAGGTTTGAGTTAGGTTACAACTGTGACCCCACACATAAGCGAACAGCTATCCAAGTAGGTTCAGGGTTAGTTTAGAACTGCGGAATAAAAAGTACTAAATTTAAACAAAACTAAAATAAGAACCCGTAAAGGAAAACCTCCATTAGTATAACCTAAATACAAAATAACTCAAGTACCATTCAAAATTCACTGATTTAAATTTACCGGAAACTATTCTTTGATAGAATGACTTGTCGATGAAATGAAAATACTTGAACCGTTGTCTTTGAAACAACATTCGATTAAAATGTTTGTCGGCGTTTAAGGCGAAACTAAAAAAAAATATCTCAAAATTAAAACTTATTTTGGCCACTTTTGAATCTCCTGAGAAAAAAAAAAACAAAATAGGATTCATTGTTCGCAGGATTCCGTGTAACATGCATATAACTACATGCGGTCGAAATGGTAACCTCCTTCTTTTTTGAAGTCGGTTGAAAACATTTTTTTTCATAGAAGTTCTAAAACTACGCGTGCGAAGCCGCGGGCAAAAGCTAGTATCATATATGTGCATAAAAATATTAAATTACGAGTTAAAATAAGCATGGAAGGTCGGCTGTCGGCGTCGCTTACGCCCTCTTTGAGCCCTATTTACGTGTATTTTAAAGCATATATTTGCTTTAACTGATATTATTTTTATTATCTAATCGAATTCACAGTAGTTTTCACAATCGTGTTACAAGTTGAAAACATTGATTTTTGTACAATATATTCGATCCAGGGCTTTTTCGACAAAAATCCAATTAAGTGTTTTTACCGTGTCATAAAAAAACATGTTATGGCCAAAAATTATCACAGGAATTGATTATATCTATTACAAAAAGGTGTTATTTAATTAATCAATTTAATTTTAAAAAGAAAATATAAAAAAAATTAAATTTAAAAAATATACCTTCATACCGTTATAAATCGCTAAGCAGAGGGCTAAAAGTATGTACCTAGATTTTTTTTATTATTTTTCCAGTATATAATAAAAAATAAGACATCGTTTGAGTGAGGTTCCAATATCATATTCGAGAATTTTGGAATTCGCTCCACCACCCTAATATACACTCACTCATCCATTTGATGTCCCAACTGTCTCTTATTGAAGCTCTCCGCGTAGAGCCGTACAGCCGTGGTGAAGGAGTTAGTGCTCCAGTAGCACATGAGGTTGTCCAGCAGCTGGTCTCTGCTCCAGTGCTCGCCGAGGCCTCCGTCCGGCCTCAGCTTGTACTCCGGCTTCGTCCAGGCGGTGAATTTCTCCAATATGTAGGCGAGGAGGCCCACTGGAGAGTCAGCAATCGCTACACCTGTTCAAGATAATGTTTAGTTAAGCATTGATCTTTCGTATACGATTAGCTATCAAAAAATGTCGTTCAAATGAACATCTTGAAGGTGAAAGGCATAAGTGGATCATAACTAGAGGGTACTGATTTGAGCTTAAGGCCATTTTGGTTCTATTGATATTCGCAGGATTACACTTCTACGTACCGATAGTATCAGGCTTAGTGGCTTGAATGTGCATGTAGCCACTCTCCTCAATCATGTATGCGTAATGCGAGCTGAGGGGATACATGCGATCTGCCAAGTGAGACTCCACCACGAAGGAAGGAAACACAGCGCCTAGTAAGGTGAGGACGTTGGCAGCCGTGGACATGGTGAAACCCAGGTTAGAATGGAAGCCGAGGACTTCCTGAAAAAAAAAACATATGAAGATCAGACATTCAGCTAAGAACTCAATAAAACGTGCCTTTCTCTGACGTAGTCAAGCGAGTTTATGTGATTTACATCATCAGTCTATTTTAGTCCTTCCCTGGATAAAGGCCTCTCCTATTAGCATTACGCATTAGGAGGGCATGCCCATAATAGCCAAACTGGGCAAGCGATTGGCGATCGCAGTTTAGACAATTTTTAGGACGCTGCTGGCCATCATCAATTTGTCAGCCTCCGTAGTCTAGTTGGTAGTGATCCTACCTACGAAGCTGGAGGTTCCGGGTTCGAATCCCGGCAAGGGCATTATTTGTGTATTTATCACAAATATTTGTTCCTTGGTCATGGCTGTCTATGTATTTAAGTATCTATATGTATCTACCTATTATATATATCGTCGCTTGGTACCCACATCACAAGCCTTAATTGAGCTTACCGTGGGACTAGGTCGATTTGTGTAAGATGTCCTAAGATATTTATTTATTATTTATTAAGATATTTATTTAATTAAATGAATGGTTAATGACACTTCAATCCCTTATTCGATTATTACGACACCCACAGGAGTTGAGGTGCTGACAAACTTATTCTTACTGCACAACGCGGTTAGCATATGTGATTAATGTATCTTTATTCTCAGAAAAATTATCAGTCAGATCAAATTTGACGAGTCTCATCGGGTACGACCAGGACAGATTTCAAAATAATACTCCTTAGGAAGAACTTACTTGAGGGAACAGGGTAACTAAACTGCTGCCGATGATACCGCCCCAGTCTCCACCTTCGACGTAGAACTGCTTGAATCCCAGGCGGTGCATCAAGTTGCGCATGACCACGGCCATCTCTGCAGCACCCAGGCCTGGTCGGACAGCACCCTGTAATTTTTATCATGTCATGTCAAGGAAAAGTGTACGGTAAATAGCAAGTTATGCTTTCCAAATATGTCGCTTACGTCTATATTAAAGCGATGTGAAGGTTTTTTTAACACCGTATTAGTATTTCGATTCTTCTAATGAGTGGATTCTTTAGGAACTTCTCCCAATTCTCGCCAAGTTTATTTGGGAACCATTGAACCACTAGATTTTGAAAAACTAGTACTAATTCATTTAAACGCCTTAACCCTTCGTATGTCTAAGTACTGATCAGTGACGTGGAAAATATTAGAAAAAAATATTCGCCTTCGAAAAAGTCTCAAAGTAGTGCCTCCTATACAAGCAAATCAACGTCAGGTCAAAGAGACCAGCACTTGCAGAGCTTATAAATACAGTGCTAGTAGTGCTAAAACCATGGGCAATGAAGATTCTTCATGCTACACAAGAGTGTTCCCTGCACTTACACTAGAAAAGCCGTAGCCAGGCAAGCTGGGCACGATGGCCTCGATGGCGAAGTCCCGGTCCTTGCTGACGGCGGTCAGGAGCGGCAGCGCCTCGTAGAACTCCCGCACCGACCCTGGCCAGCCGTGCATGAACAGCACAGGAACAACTTCCACTCCTGCTGGAACCTACATGAAAAAAAAATAC